>JAHWFO010056006.1:2671377-2842685 GCA_023313115.1 Rhysida immarginata
ATGTATGAAATTTTCGCGCTCAGGCTTTGAGTAGAGGTGGTGTTGTTAGTACTCGGTGAAAACTGCGTCATCAAACTGAGACAGACAATGCAACATTCATTGTTTGCAACAAATGAAATACACGGGACGGTTTTTCGTTTGTTGTACACAATGAAAGTTGCATTGTCTGTCTCAGTTTGATGACGCAGTTCTCATCGAGTACGTAAGCAATGTAAGCAATTATGTAAGAAATAGAACATTAAGTTTCATTTATGTTCAGTTCATTACTTTAAGAAGATATGGAATTCCCTTGCTTCGTTTTACCAGTAAAATAAGAACGCCTCCTAGAAAGAAACCCTCACAACTGAAACGTCATATATTGTTACATCATCATAATTCGACCATTGTTGATCATATTTCTACCAATCATAAGTTCTAAATTTGGTCGAGTTTATGATGATGTAACAATGCATGACTTTTCAGTTGTTTGGCTTTCTTTCTAGGAGGTGTTGGTACTAACAGCACCACCTCTACTCAAAGCCTGATCGCGAAAACGTCATACATTGTTACATCACCTACGGTAGGGTATTGTTAATCATATTTCTACCAATAATAAGCCCGAAATTGTCCCTACCGTAGGTGATGTAACAATATATGATTTTTCCGTGAGCAGGCTTTCTCTCTATAGTCCATCCAGCCATAGTTTGCGCAAAATGTGATGGATATTACAATTGTTATGTATTGTCTAATTTTTGTTGTAACAATGTCCAACAATTGAACCGGCCATCAGATTTCGCGCAAACCAAGGCTGGATGAAGTATAGGCGGTATTGGTACTAAGGCCTTATCTTTAGGTGGTGTTGGATAGAATCCACAAATAAAGCCTCAATTTTTTTTATATTATTTATTAATAATTTTTGATCATTTTTATCGACTTACCTGAAAATTTACTTATGAAACATCGTAATTAAATAGGAAAAAATTTATTATCGTATTTTAGAAATTATATATAATCATATAATTTAATTTTTACAATTGTTAAATTCCACTGAAAGCAGAAAATAATAAATGTATATTATAAAAATCAAATGCAAGTGCCTAAAATAAATCAATGAATAAATTGGGTATAAACTAAATACGAAATTTTTAAAAAGACCCCCCCCCCCTAATAAGAGAAAAAAATTCAATAAATCTAATTTTTATATTTCTTCAGGCAACTCGATAAAAATGAGCTAAAAATTATTTAAAATTAATATATCAAAAAAGTGTTTTTAATTCAAGAAGTCAACATTCTTTGGCTGAAGCATCATGCTGATTGATGTTCGATATGACAATGTTATGCAATATGCTGTATTTTCTATTTAAATATATATATATATATATATTCGATTTTTTTTGAAGTGTCAAATAATGTTCGTTAACCAGAAGCGACATTCGCCTTAACAATCTACAACCGGAAATGGGAGCACTGAATTTTATGTGTCGGTTTTATTACCATTGGAGTGAAAACATCTGGTGATGATTTTGAGGTATGAATGCTAGAGAAAGTGTCATTTTCGAAACGCTGTAGGAGGAGGGAGGGGGGGGGGATTATTTATTTATTTTTTTATTTTTGAGTAACACATATTACGAAATAAGAAGATAGGAATTCGAGATGTACGTTTCTTATTTTATTAAACAGGATTGTCGTTACGGGTTTTATTGTAATATTAAGCAGCGACCTTTTTAAGCTTTGACTCGGAAAGCAGCCTCTGTTGATTTGATTACAGCCTTCCGTATTAAACGCTGGGATTTTCCCGAAATACCACCGCGCTGCTCTTTGTTGGACGTGGATTTGATTTAATTTTTATTCTTAAACCCTTTCGGCAAATTTTAATCGTCATCTGAAGACCTTGGAATCGGTTGGAAGCGGTTTTAAGGCGGAGGCAGTGAAATGCAAGAAGGGAACTGCGAGATTTCGGATTGTATTTCCCCGTCGTTTTGGCTGTCCTTTTTACTCAGTACACAACACACACTCGGTGCCGTCATTTTGAAAAGAGAGGGAAGAAATGAAAAGAAAGAGGGTTGCTGGGTGTTGGTGAAAATTTGTGTGAAACATAAGGATGCCATTAAAATTGTAATTGAATTTTTACCCCTTGCGTAGTGTCATCTTTAACGCTTGTTCGTTGTAAAGAGAGGAGGGGGTATAAGGGAGGGAGATCGTGGGGGGCTGAACAACAACAACAACAACAACCAAGGAAAGGCCGTCGAATGGGAATGAGAGAAGCCTGCCAGACGAGAGAGAAAGGGGGGGAGAGAGAGAGAGAGAGAGAGAGAGAGAGAGAGAGAGAGAGAGAGCGTCTCACCGCAGCTGGACACCGACCGCATTCTGAGATGGCGGACGTCGTCGAGGACTGCGGTCGGCCCGATGGTTGTGTAACTCACCCCGTCCGATGTGGCTCCCATATTTCGCCTCGAAATGGAAATGATAGAAATTCAACTCGGACAGGAATGGAACAATCAACGCCGTTTTAATAAACAACATCTCCGAGGGCAACGCCAGCCCTTTCGTGTATAAACCGAACATCTCAAGGTGTTACGGCCGCATTTTCAGGCCGCAATAAGACTCGAAATCTTCTCTGCTCCTCACTCCAGTGTCTCTGGAATTTTTAAAACTCGCCCCCTTGGAAACTTGGAAAAGAGAGTTAAACATCGGGATAAAGACGAAAGAGCCTCAGGCGTTTGTGGAGGTTTGCGTTCTTTCTTCTGAACACTGTTGGCCAGTGTTGTGCTTGCCGCTCATTTGCTCGAGGAATTTATGGTCACATGACGTGCAGCATTGTAATAAAAATTCCACAGGAATGTTCACAAGCGAAATTTTCATTTATTTTCCGACTGGGAATCTGTGCCGCCACCCCTTTTCGTTTCTTCCTTATAACTCCGAGCTTTAATAATAATCTTAAGGAAAGAAATCATCTCTGGAATACATATATTTTAATTAAAGATTTACTTAATTTAATTAAATAACGTTGCTAAGGTTGAGTTCTTTATCTGGAATTCGCTAAGGGTTAAATGCATATTTCTGGCGACAATTTTTCACCTATTATAACGAGTATGTTAGGAGAAGTCAAGGAATCTATCTTAGAAATTAATTAATATAAATTGAAATAAATGATTTATAATAACCTTACGTTTTTCCTCAAAAGAGAGATAAAATATTAGAAAAAATTATATCTGAAAACTTTATATAATGCATTAATCGAGAAAATTGGAGAAAAGATAAATAGTATTCATAGTATTCTATATGTATATATCGGTAATAAATATTCTTGATAATCATGTGAAGTCATCATGAGCATTGAAAATAAAATAAATTTAAAAATTAATAAAATAAATAGTTCATAATTTCATTTAAGGGTGAAATCATTCAAAATGTAAGTAAGGTTCAGACTTTTACACTTATTACTTTATGAAAATAAACATAATCCTTGATGCTGAACGAAACTTGAATTTCGCATGTTGGAATTGATTGTTCCAATGATGAAAGTAGTTTGGAAAATTAAAAAAAAAAATCACATCTGCTATTGCTGAGAGGTGATTTATTTGAAAATACTTGTAACATAAAGAATAAAATAAAACAATTAGTCACATCAGATGTAAGAAGCAATATTCAGTGCAGCATTCTGTTTCACTGCAAACTAACATCAAAGAGGCAGTTTTGAATTTATGGAGAATTTATTATGTTTACTTTACTTTATTATTTTAATTTGCTCTTATTTAATAATTGCTACAATGGAAGAAAACAATCACTAAATGATATTACGATATCCCCCCCCCCACTCATACATGGATTTTTCCCTCTTTTACGGTAATTTATGCTTTTGCATTCTTATGCAAAGACTGGATTTCGGCTAAGTCAGTGACGCTCTACAACTTTGTTAATTAGGAATTATTTTCTTTATCATGGCTCAAAGTTAGTTTTCGTAACTTCTCAGCGCTTGCACTAGGGATGCTGGAAATACTTTTATCATAAAGTACTCTATATTATAAAATACAGTACTTTATAAACCTGACTTTATGACTCTACTACCTTTTGTTCTAACTTATTCGAGTGTTTCAGGAATTTACTCTACATTATGTATACACCTCAAATGCCATTAATGGTTTTGTTGATGCAGGTTGCACAAACTCAGATTAAAAGTTCTCGGTTCTAATTCTTATTTATTATTATAATACAATATACTCGTTTAAATAAACAAATAAATAAAAGGAAAAAAATTACAAAATTAATCTAAGCTCATATTTAGTTTGTGTCATTTTGGTTAATACATTTTTAGAAATAGACTGCATAACTTCTAATATTGTTACTAGATAAGTAATTAAACAATAAAAAACTAATAAGGAATGTATTAATTTGTAATAAAAAGTTGAATGATTACTAAAATTGTTTGTTATAATTTTTAGTAAAAATCTTATATTGTGCATAAACTGATGTCTGTAACCTGACAACGCCATCTGTTGTTCAAAAATCGAACAATTCTAGCATTAATTTTTTTTTCCTGGGAAAAAAATCCTACTTCATTTTAATTGTTTCTGTGCAAACGGAATCTTTTTATCTGCATTCGTGTGTGATCACTCTGTATATTTTTATTGAAATAGTGTGAAAACAGATTTGTTAATTTAAGTACAAGAGAATATTGTTTCTGGGAAGTGCCAATGTAAGCTTGAGGTATATTATGAATCATTCATAAGAGTCATTATTTTATCAGGAAAATGAGTCAATTGTTCAGTTCCGGCTGTGCTTCAAGTCAGCGCCAACAATGCTTAAACGTGCAACAACAATGCAAAACTGTTTACGTGACCAACTCACATGTTTTCCTTTATTTATTGTTTGATTTGATTGTTAATTTTAATTGCTTGCTTTGTTACAAATCATGATTTTGGTCAAAACTTAATCCTTATGTAAAAAAGCTTCATTATTACTTTAAGAAACAAAAAACGTGTTTTATTATATGCACGTTTATAAAAAAAATATTATTTTCATAAATTATATAAAATGTAAAAATGTAAACTTTATGGAATCATGAGATTTTAAAAAGTTTTCAATGTTTATAAAAAGTATATTTTTGGATAATTTTTTCCTAGATTTAAAAAAGAAGACTGAAGATTTAGATATAATTATCGAATAAAATTTTTTAAATCATCTTTTTAATAAAATTAATTTGATATAAAATTAAAACAAATTATAATTTCCAATCAAAAAGGGAAACCTCTAATCCACTGAAATACGGGATACGTATTTCGTGTACCAGGTACCCATCGTCAACGGAGGGAAAAAAAAAAAAAGATGGATATATGGACGGTAATTTTTTTTTTTACTTTCGCTGAAGATGGATAACTGGTACCCAAAATACGTATCCAGTATTTCAATTTTCCTTGTGGATTAGAGGGTTCTCTTTTTGGATTGTTCCATTCCAGAGTTGCTTATTTTTGTGAATTATAATTTGGAAAAGTATTTTGATAAAATAATTTACAAACTACTTACATATCCATTGTATGTATTAAAATTTATTAATTTATTCCTTTATTAAGGTTTATATATGATGAGGTGTAAATGAGATGTTTAAAATTACCTAGTAGCATTATAGTTATATAAAGTTTATGTTTTGTAACGTCCAAAAAGTCTTTTCTACTAGCAGATATGGAAATTCACTCTAAAGTCCATTTGACGTTTAGCGCTATTTTTTGGTATTATAATTAAAATATTTTATCGTTATACTCTGTTTAGCCTTCATGTAGCACAAAAATATCTTTGATATGAAGATAGTATAATAAGGCTAATTATTTTTGAAAGGTTCCGCCTGCTTTTGAAATATTTTTTTGCTTAATTCCATCATTAATTCCTAATTAAATTTTTGAATGCTTAATCCCGTGGATACTTTTCGAAATTCTTTAAAGATTGATGTTTTAAAAAAGTCAGACTTCCTCTACTTGAATTGATGTATAGTAAAAGGAAAAAAAAGTCTTTAATGGGTCAGACTGAATTACTGTTCCGTAACCGCATTTCGGAGCCCAAACTTGATAGTTTGTCTGGTTCTACTGTTGAGAGCTCTTTTTCTTTTTACTTTTTTTATCCTCCTCCCTCCCTCTTCAACAATTTGACATCGAAATTACAGGTTTTCACCGTGAAACTTCTCTATCACAGACTCTCAACCCGTTTTTGTAGATTTGTAACGTTGATAGGATCCAGACACAGGCAATTATTGAGGAGGGCGACGACGCTAGAAGCTGGAAAATCATTTTGAAATCGACTTAAAGCACAACGTATATTTTCTAAAAGTTTCTGATTCAAATCATCGCATTAATTGTAACTGAATCAGAACTTTAGCTGTCCCCTGCTCAATCACTGCCCCGCATCTCCCACTATTGACTTTGATGGGTTGACCTTTGATAAACGCAAACAGTTCTACCGACAACAGCAGCAGCAGCAGCAGCATCAATGACATTGAGGACTCGTGCAATTATTAGTATTATTGTGATTCTCTTCTCGACCAATAATAATTTTAATTGATGGCTCTCCATTGACTCGCCATAACAAAAGTCTCAGGTGGGGGAAAATGGGAAACCAGAGCGACAAATCAATCGCCGCCCTGTCAATAGTTGTGGTTGCTGGAAACGAGTTTGTTTCTTTTGCCTTGGGGAGCGATATATTTCCTTGGGGGGTCTCCGTAGATTTATTGATGAGTTTGAACTTTTGGCAGTTTGTGGTTTATGAGTGGATAATCGCTAAACGAGAGTTGGTTTTAAAATTTTGTTTGTCGAAGTTTTCACAGATCTGGAAGGCAAGTTTGTAAAGCAATGGCGGCATATTCAACTTTTCTATCTCTGCTCTTAGACCTTGATTAATTAAAGAAACGCCTCCGCAGTGTCGATAATTCTATTGAAATTGCAACTGTCATCCTAATTTGAATCCTCTCAAATAATTTTTACAAACAGAGACAACTTTCCTATAGAATGTCTATAAAAGTATTTGGCGCTGGGTTTTCTTTGAAGAGAAATAACTTGCTCTTTTATGGAAAGAATGCCATACTTATCTCATATAATTTGGACCAAGACTTTTGTGGACAACTTGAAGCATATCATGAGATGATCAAGACAGTTCGGTGTTCTCAAGTATTCTTATAGAAGGAACATGGAGCTCGGGGCTCAGAGACTGGAGCTTCATTAGGTTCAATATAGTTTAGTCATTGGTCTCAAGAAGAGTTTCCTAATGGTCACTTACAAAATCATGGCAACTGTGATTTTGCAGGCAAATGTGTTGTTATACAAACATTTCATAATATACATACAAAAATAAACAATGTACTTTACTAGCAATGTCTGTTACATGGGTTAACTCAGGAAGTATTGAAGGCAAGAGTGAGGAGTAAAATAATAAAAAAATCATCTACCGGAATAATGTTGACCACAATAGTCTACACTTAGACCACTTAGACCACTTTCGGTGAACTTATATAAATGCTTTTGACAATTTGACAAATTTTTGGTTTCTGGAGTTCGCCTGAAAAGTTTTACTTAAAAAGATTGCTATGAAGATTTTTATTTACGAGTATAATTTGATAAATTTTGTATTTATCCGCAAATCGAGTGTAGGCCTACTTTTCAATTTTTCGGCTTTCTTTATTTTGCGAGTCATAAATCCGGAAGCCAATCCCCAGAGGCGGTCCAAAAAGAGGGCCAAGACCAAGGGACTCAGATGCAGGGAACTGATGTATGTTGGTGAAAATATTAATATTTCATTACAGGAATTTCCTCATTACGTGGCAGGTGTTTAGTATTGTGGCTTTCTGTAAGGGTTTATACGAGGTTTGTCTCATATTATTAGCAACTATTAATTTCAATACAGAAGCGAATACAAAAGCAATATGAAATCTCTATGAAATCTCTACAGTCCCTCAATGTAATCCTTAGCATATGGAGAACTAGTTGCCAGCGATGTGGAAGCCGCAGTCCACCTACATCAACACCTGTTCTCTAGATGATGCGAGTGGAGCGATCTATCGCCTGCAGAACTTCGGGAATAATTCGGAAGCGGATGCCACCAAAATCACCATCACGTTCACATTGCTGGGCTTCTGGCGCAATTTTGACTTTCTTGGGGACCCAAAACGATGCTATTCGTTCAATTGACGTTTCTGTTTGGGCTCTCGTAGAATCGGGCCCATGTCTTTTCCTTCGTTATGATACGGCGCAAGAAAACTTCCCCTTGGCGCTCATAGTGTTCCAAGTGGCTTTCTGCACCATCGTATTGTTGCCATTTCTGCAATTCCGTCGAATGGTGCAGAACTCATGGTGATGAAATTTTTATCATGCATTTAGACCGATCTCTCATACACGACGCTATTCTTCATATTTACAGTGCATACACAGAGTGTTGGAGGAGTGCATTTACTGTGATGTAGGTTGAATACCTTACTTACACATTAACGAGAAACACTGGTTGTCATACAACCGCAGCATTATTTTAGGAATATAAATATGTAGTGTTATTTCAAATTCCATATAAAATGTTAATGGATAACTGCTTATTGTTGGTAATAACGGACAGTTAAAATTTTTGCATTTAAGTTTCACCGTAAAGAAATGTCCTTCAATGTTTTCAGACTTGTGTATAGTGAGTGTCCAATAACTCCAGTGGCAGAGAGAGCGACAGGAAAAACGTATCTGTTGGTTCCCCACAAGTGTTTTATTTCGTGTGCAAGATCTTGTCTACAAAATTACATGTAGTAGGGAAAGAAAATATCATTTATGTAGGTCACTGTGTTTTGTTTATCTACGATTGAGATGTCTGGTCTGATATGAGGAATAGTCTTTATCAATTTTTATTGTTCTGTCAAAATATATTTTAGATATTGTGTACTCTAAGACAATATCTGGGATGTATTTGTAGTATGGAGTGTTTATGTCACCAAGCATTTGTATCTTAAGTAGATTTTGTTGTGTGATTAAGATATACAGTAAAACTGTCTAAGACGACCACTTATAGATCCAGGTACCAGGTAATCACAAACGTTCTTGCCATTTTTAATTCCGGAAAACAAAATGATGTACACAAAAACTAGCGTAACGCTAATCCCCAAAGTAATCCCCATTGGCATCTAGCATCTGCCGTTGGTATCAGGTCAGTTCGACGAGGGTCAATTCGTCGAGCGTCGTTTCGTCGGAGTCAATTCGTCGAACGTCATATCGTCGACTGTGTCAGTTGGTTGGATGGTTAGTTCGTCGGACGTCAATTAGTCGAACGTCAATTCGTCGAGGTGTCAGTTGGTCGGGCGGTCAATTTGACGGAGACAAATTCGTCGGATGTTTCAGTTCGTCGAGATAATAAATAAATGATTGGAAAAAAACTTTAATAAAATATATTAAGGAAAAAATTTTTTGTTATTAATTTAATTACTTGAAAGGTAAACAATAAATGCCTTTACTGTTAAAAATAAGTATTTAAATACAGCTTTTGTAAACAATGTGATATAGAGGCTAAAATGAATTGTAACTACAATAAACGTGATCTTGTTGACAAATAGTCAGGACATTTGCCCCAAACTGCAGAATGAAATTAATAACTGCATAAAATGAATTATCGGACAAATTGAGCATATACAGGAAATTCAATTTTTATTAAGTAAAAATTAAATAATAATCTAAATATTAAGCTCCATGCGCTTTTATATCCTAACGGCCGATTTCCCAAATTTAACACAAAATTTCACGTTTAGGGGAATGGTTTTCAAGCTCCCATCAAAGAACCAGTGAATTTGGAACTGTACTGCGGACAATTGGACAGTTTGAATGAATCTATCATCTAGAAATGCCCAGAGCTTATAATTTTTAAGGGAGTTGTGTTCCATCATATATAATACTTTTATATATAAAGCTCTTAATAACCTTTTATTAACATCTCTTTCTCACTCTCATTTTTTCCTCAGTTTCCACCTATCCTTATGATACCCGTTTTCATGTCTCCTTAGCTTCGCCTGTGATTAGACGCATTTATAAGATCATTTTCATTATTTATAATGATCATTTAATAAAAATATTTTTTTCAGGTTCTTTGGATTGGAGGAAATTAAACTAATTACATAGGTATTTGTTAACATTGATGAAATTGGTGTTAACAAAATAGTAAAAGAACGGAATAACTTCTTCAAGTGGATAGGAAGATGGTGCAATTGTTGTGGTTAAAGAGCAAGTCTGTTTCTTTGTAAAAGAAATTGGTGTCGTTATGAATATGTGCATATGCTAGTCTGCGAATATGTGGATATCAAGTTGGAACAAAGAGCCCAACGTGAAATTTTGTGTTAAACTTGGTAAATCGGCCACAGGATATGAAAAGTTTTGGCAAGCTCATGGAGCTTAATATTTAGATTATTATTTAATTTTTACTTAATAAAAATTGAATTTCCTGTATATGCTCAATTTGTCCGATAATTCATTTTATGCAGTTATTAATTTCATTCTGCAAATGAAGGATACTGAAGCGGTATAAGCAATTTGGGGCAAATGTCCTGACCATTTGTCAACAAGATCACATTTATAGTAGCTACAATTCATTTTAGCCTCTATATCACATTGTTTACAAAAGCTGTATTTAAATACTGATTTTTAACAGTAAAGGCATTTATTGTTTACCTTTCAAGTAATTAAATTAATAACAAAAAATTTTTCCTTAATATATCTTAATAAAGTTTTTTCCGATCATTTATTTATTATCTCGACGAACTGAAACACCCGACGAATTTGTCTCCGTCAAATTGACCGCCCGACCAACTGACACCTCGACGAATTGACGTCCGACGAACTAACCACCCGACGAACTGACACAGTCGACGAAATGACGTTCGACGAATTGACTCCGACGAATTGACGCTCGACGAATTGACCCTCGACGAACTAACACGTAACCCTGCCAACGTGTCTGCAGTTGATCAATCCCCAGGCTGTAAAACTTGCCGGTCTTGGACTCAAAGAAGTACGTGAGTGCCTTTCGCAGGTCTGTATCATTGGTGTAGGATTTTCCACGAAGATGGTTGTCTAGAGAATGGAAAAGGCGATAATCTGTTGGAGCAAGATCTGGTGAGTAAGGTGGACGACACCAAGTTTCTCAGCCAAGCCGCTCTATGGTTTCCCTGGCCACCCGCGCCGCATGTGGCCGGGCATTCTCATAAAGGAAGAGTACCCCTTTGCGAGTCGCCAATGCTGGCTCCTTCTCCTGCAATGCCTGTTGCACACGTTCCAACTGATGAGAGTACAGGTTCCCAGTTGATAGTAGCTCGTAATAAACCATTTGGCGTCTAGTCTACCAGACAGAGCATGATCTTGCATGGGTGTAGTGGTGGCTTTGATGTGTGAGGCACGGTGTCCCGGGGTGACAAACAATGTTTGGAACGCTTAGGAGTGTCATACAGGACCCACTTTTCGTCACTGGTAAGTATTCGATTATAGCTGCCGCCACGTAAGTTGAACGATCTTTTTGACATGCGCAGTAAGTCATCTCATCAATATGCTTTGTCTGGATTTTACCCATGATGCACTTGTTCTACTATAGTAATAGTGGGATATCATTGAAACGTGGAAAGCCTATTAAAAGTCATAATATAAAACAATTTGCATTCGAGTCGAATATTCTGCGTCATTTTTTAATTTATCAATTTCATTTGTTAATTTCATTTACCTATTTAAAAGAAAAAACGAAAATAGAAACTAAATATAAATACTAAAATAATGTTTCGAAAACGAAAGCGGATGTTTCATGGAATAGCTAAGCGATTTACTTCCCGTTAACGTCTATTGGCTGGCGTAAGAAATGACGTTACGTTCAACTTATGTGGCGGCAGCTATAAATATGGGTGGGTTTCGATGTCGAGAAAACAACGACATGCAGGCTGTCACTCGTTGATTCTTGTTGGATTCCGACAATGAGCGGGGCACCCATTTGCTCAACTTGTACGTCTTTCCTAGGCTATGCAGGTGACGTCTAACTGTTTCATCAGAAACCTGGTACCGTCTGGCAAGTTCACCACATGTTAAACTGCTAAACCTCCTCTGTGGCCGTTTTCAAGGACTGGTCATCTAAGGCTTGTGGTCGACCACTGCGGGGTTCATCAGAAATGGAAAATACTCCCGACCTGAATTTCTATAATCAATGCCTTGCGGTGCGTACATTCACAGCTTCATCCCCAAACGCAAGACATTCGGCGACTTGTTACTGCTGCTGGATAAGCCCACCTTGAAGTCATAAAGCAAACAACAACTAACCATCTCCTTCGATACCTCATTTGTCTTCACTTCTGCACGATATGTGATTGATGTGAATGCCCAACAGCCCTGTATTTATACAGATTAACCTTCCTGTTCCCCCCTGACAGATTTTGGACCACATTGTACACTCATTTGCACTAATTTACACTCATTACCTAACCTAACCTAACCTAACCTAACCTAACCTATCTTCTATCACTTCCTTTTATGGCAATAAAAACGGCAAGAACTTTTGTGGTTGGGGGGGTGGCAGTCACTTGGTTTTTAGAAATATGGCAATATATGGCCTGTGATATATCATTCGATCGAAAATGATGAGAAAGGAAAGAAAATAGGGTTCGAAAAAAAATCAATTTTTGATTTTAAAAAAATCAATTTTTGATTGGGGGTTAAAAGTGCAGATGAAGGAGTAAAAATAAATGAACTCAGTGCTTCCACTACTTTCCTATACCTTCCTGGGAAATATTAATTTATTGTTTACATGGGTTTCGGAATTATTTACATGGCTTTCCTGGTACAACGCTTCCAGCATTCGATCGTGGAAATTCAAACTTATGTTGGTGTTTATTGTGTATTTTGAACCTTATTTTCATTATTTTTTAGTTTTTTTCATAATATTACCTATTTATTTTTATTTAAATGTTTTTAAAATATTCTATAATACAGGGTGAGTTCAAACTCTGTTATCCCCTGTTATGTTGGATACAAACATAGTAAATATGTAAATTCCACTAAAGGCAATGAAGTTGCTAGTGACCTTTCTGGTGGTATACTCAGATTGATTTCAACTATACAAATTAGGACAAATGCAAATCGTATCTTCTAATTTTTAAGAGATAGACAAAAATCACAATTACAACACTTGTTCAGCATCAAATTCCGAACAAAACCAAAATAGTTTTCCAAAATCCGATCAATGGATCAGTCAAAAGTTAATTGAGGGTCACTATTAAAAACTTTGTGACAATCAGTATCAAGTTTTCTAATTTCTCCGTTTTTTGGAAATACATTAACGACAGAGACAATAATATGAGGAAGTTGCAGACATCCGTTGTATATACGATATTTGACAATTTTTTTATGTATCAAGGATTCATTTGCGACTCTCTAGCTTATAGGCAAAATAAATTCAAATAAGGTCCTATACCATCCCTACAAGTTTGTACACAGTTTTCGTAAAAACACTGTATAATAATTTATTCTCAACGTTAAACAATCATCAAACCAAAAAATAAAAAAATAAGCATCTTAAATTCTAAAATCAATGACTATTGTACTGTATATTTTTACACAATTAAAATTGCACTGCACATACATTGATTATTAAACAGCTACCATATAATCTATATTTCTGCTGCAATTCATATTCTTAATTATTCTGTATACTTTCGCCGTCGAATGAATATATAATTAATCAAATGTTTTTTCACTCTTTAGTTTTCATGATATTTATGCAATTTTAGTGTAAATAAGTTATTATGAGTCAATTATTCTCAGAAAATTTCAGAATATATACTCAATGGTTTTAGAATATAGGATGTTTATTTTTTAATTTTGAATTGATAACACAAGCCAACGATGAAAAAAACAACTTGAATAAATTTGCCTTATTCTTGTGGTTTTAGGGTGCTGAATCCGAATCTGCTTTTAGATTTTTTATATCACGTTAAGTTTCCAAGTTATGCACATAGAGAGTGTAATGTTAAAGTAATGGGTGTGAATAGAAGCGACTGCAATGGTAAAATATCCATATTTTTGGGCCACAAGGAAATTTACCACGCCTTAAACTCTGAATAATTCAAAACTGTTCAGTGAAAACAAGAAATCTACGGTGATAGGAACAAAACTGAGATTAGATACAGATTCAGCACAAAAAAGCATAAGAATCAGCTCTTAACGGTAAGGATGTCTTTAAAAAGTTATTTTTTTTATTGGTCTGTGTAATTGTTTTAAGTTAGGAATACATTATTATAAAATTACTAATATATATTTTCTAAATCCTTTTTTAAAAACGATTCCCCATGTTGATTTTCTTTACAGAAAAAAGAATATTAAAATTATTAATAATAAGAATATGATAAATTTTAAATTATTACGTGTATTAAATGCTTAATTCTATAAATGGGGTGTGATTAAAATTCTTATTCTCGAATTACTTCTCTGCGCATTTCATATGGATTTGGGTTGGAAAGGCCATTCTAAGAAAACTATGCGCGTTTTCTCATCTTTTAAAGTCAACACCCCGATTAGATTAAATTGCTTTAATATTTTATTTACTGGGCCGTATTTGCGAGAGCGATTTTTATACGGAGCTTTCTTTAATTATTTTTAAAATTCAACCTTCGCTGCCGACATTTTTGGGGGGCCTAATTGAAAAAGCACCTTTTAACGGAGGGTAATCAATGGCATTTTCGTGAGTTGAATCCCAATCATCTATCTTCTCGGGCAAGTTAATAAAGAATTTGGGTGAAAGGTTTTATATTCAGCTATATTAAACGCGCCCTCATTGCTTTATGGGAAAATAATGACTGCTCCGAGAGAATGGGATTTTTTTTTTTTTTTTTTTTTTTTTTTTACTTTTCTCAGCTTCAAAGTTTTTAATTTTAGTTCGGGAAAAAATTTAAACAAAGATTCGTATTTTTTGTTTTTAAAGGAGAAAAATTTCTTGCTGACACCGGATAAAAACTAATTAGGGGAAAGCGAGACCTTTTTTTAGAAAATAAAATTTTCAACTTAATTATGGAAAATTTTTCCCGCCCTTGCGTTTCGAAGTTCTCGAGAAGTACAAGATGTAGAGAGAGAGAGACGACATGATTTATTAGGCGTCTTGGGTTTCAATTTTCGTTGCGCAAAATTAGTCTCGGGTCTTTTTCCTGTTTGTCTATATGGTTAAAGAAGAGAAAGGGTCGGTGAAAAGAGAGCTAAAAATATAAAAGAAAAATAAACTCTCAACAACCCTCTGAGACTTTTTAAAAAGTAAAACTTTCAACGCCCGTCGAAAGCTGAATGAAGGCGCTGCGCAATGTGACCAAGGCGCAATTTGAACTCTATATGTTTTCGATTTTTTAGACTGGAGGGATATTAAGTCTCAGGCCATGCATAGTATAGTTTGTAGGGGAGAGTTTACCGGAGGAGTTAGGGACTGGAGGGGAAGCGACGTAATCCCAGCGGGGAATACGATAGCCCAGTCAGTGTCTCTTGGCAAGGGTTTTGGAATATTTCTTTCTGACATTAATGATACTTTTAATGATGAGAAATGGGAGGAGAAGGAGAGAAAGGATGGGGTGGGGAGAGTTCACAACTTACAACACAGGAAGTTCCACGAAGAACTTGTGTCCCTCCCCCAACCTCCTTCTTTTGAATTCTTTAGACTTGAGCCAACGTCGCCAAGTCGATCCTTGTTTTTCGAAACTGCCTCGCGCTTTTTTTCTTCTCTTTCTTTTCCTTCCAAATACAGCCTTCGATCTTGGCTGAGGTGTAGGGAAAAGTTTAAAGTTTGATCTATTACTGTTGGTTTTTGTCGTTTGAATAATTACCGCAATTGTTGTTTCTAAGGCAAACATGGGGAAATGCTTTCTCCATAATAAATGAAGTCCGTATGAGGTGTTTCAAAGGTGATTGTGAATACTTTAGAGCTCATTTTAAAAAAAGTTGAGAATGCTTAACATTAGCATACAGAACTGTTAATTTACGGCTATAGTGAACAGTTATTTAACGTTTAACTTTGGAGTATATCATAATTGTGTTCTTTTTCGGATATTTGAATTGGTGGTTAATAATATATTCACAAGTAGAATTCTGACTGAGGATGGTTTCATACCGAAACGCATCTCCGTAATAAATTCTTGCTGTTGCAAAATACAACTTTTTCCTTATTAAGTACCGAAACGTGCTTTATGCTATTTCTGGGGGAAACGTGACCGTCTGTCTGTAACTCGATCTTCTGGAAGGGTATGAAAGATTTTCAAAAACGTTTCGTCAATCGATAAATATGGTTCTTCGTACGAACCAGTTCGAAGATAGTCGAAATCGGTACTTTGGCACGTGCTCTAATGGTACCATTATGGTAATCCCTAGAAATTTTCAGTGCTAACATTTAGTGAGTAATATATCTGAGAACTCAAACGAGTGCCATGAACGAATATAATGTTATTAAATACGGTTTTCGCCTATCGATAAGTGGTTTGATTGTCGAAATTGATTCAATGACACGTGTTCTAATGTCGTCACCATTATGATGCCTCCTAAGAAATTTTCACATATTTTACGTAATACATCAAACAACATGAAACGAACTGATATGAATGTGGCTTACGACTAATTAATAACTACCAACATGGTCCAAATTGGTTCAGTGGCACCGTGTTCTAATGACACCGTTATTGTACCATTGAAAGTTTTCAATGTTCTAAGATTTGGTATATAATACGTACATCAAACAATTTGTAACAAGATGTCATGAATGAATATAGAGTAATTATAAAGTTAGAAGATGATCGAATTTGATTCAGTGGTACCTGTTCTAATCTACCTCAAACTGAAGAAACTCTCTAAACATAATCATAATTACAAAGCAGAAAAGGAAAGAGAAAAAACTTTGTTTCGCTGGCGCCGCACTTTTTTCTTTCCATGTTTTACTTTGTAAGTATGAGCTGTTCTATTTTTTTTAAAAACGATTCAAAACTATTGGAAATGTTACTTTTTCTCTCTTTCTTGATATTACGTTTCAGATGGTTTATGTGACGGCTGCTAGTTTAGCCTTTCCGTACTTGGTTATATTATTACTTAATGGTTTATTAATAAGGAATTATGGATAGTCATAATGACATCTGTAATTCCGTTTCTTAATTACAGCATCATACTTTGGGCATTACCCCCAAATCTAACTCAACTAGAATGGAGACAGCGAACAACAAGGTAATATATGCGGCGTTCAAGGCCACACTTACTGACTCCATCTCCATAATATGTATCAGGTCATTTAAAAAGTTCTTGCGTATTTCTCCACCCTGGTCTTTGACAGCGAATAGCACCTAATCCTTTAACAGAAATGGCTCTGTCCTACATGAGTTACATCCTCACAACTAATCTTTTGAGAAGAGTCCCTTTATGTCAGTTATTTTATCAAGTAACAAGCGGTACTTGAGAGGTTACAATGAGACTACTGAAGCTAAAATTCGAGCAGCACTGGTTTTTCAATTCCAATTGGGCCACAATGCAAATGAGGCATTTAAGTGACCCAGTTTTGGTCAATCGTATGTACAGGATACCTTGTCAACAGAAAAAGTCAGTTTTGGTTTTCGAAATTCCGGGATGAACATGACTCTCTCGAAGGTAACCCCCGTTCTGGACGACCGCTTGCTGTTGATGAAGAGGCACTGAAGATACTGAAGGTAATCAAACCTGTCATGAATTAGTCCACAGCTCTCTATGACAGAGTGAACTGTGCATAAACATCTTTGCGTACAGGGGAAATTAAAAAAAAAGATGACTTAGTTTCGAATCTGCAACCCGAAACATTGAATCATGATAATGTTTTTAGATGCAACAAATAAATAAATATTTTATACAGTACATAAACCTTTTATTTATTTATCAATGGACGAGTCTACAGAGTCATGTACATCGGTAATGCTGAATAAGGGCTTAGAATAACTGAAGTATGAAATATAAGCACGAGTATCGAGTCTCTCGAAATGTCGAGTAAACATAGTGTCTATACTGAAGGTTCCTCTCCTTACTCGCGTCTGTGGTAACAATCGAATGCGGGACAACAAACACGGCACGTGTAAGCTTTTCGCAGTATCTAAAATCTTAAAAAGAGTGTATTTTGTATGACGAAAAATTAAAATTATTCACCCGTTACGCTCTTTTTAGCCGGAAAGTTATTCTTAACTATAGAGAGGAAGGAATTTGTAGAAATAAATTAAGCACTTCAAAGTACATAGAAATTGTGTAACCAGGGCGTAAATTATAGATAAGTTGAAGACTTCAAAAACCATCAAAAGATCTAAATGTTTCTAAATAATAAAATATGAATTAATTGTGAAATATAAAATATATTTATTGTAATGGAAATAAGTTTATTCCAATACACAAGGATTCATTAGACTTCATTCAAAACGCTGAAAACAAAACAGTAAGCCGAAATAATGGTTAGGTAAGAGAGCGAAGTATAGTTGCGCTATCTGTTGCCACACATTAATATATTTCATAATATCTCTGTAGTAAAGATTTAAACAAGAATGATTTTACCGCCAAAGCGGATAAAGGGAGCACATTTTCGTGTTATATCATCATACATGGTTATATAGAATTAACCAACATTTTAAAACACTTTAGAAAAAACATATAAATATGAAAACTAAATTGTAAATTACTATTTATGTAAACAAATGTATAGAGAGAATTTAAACAAATAAACTTGAAGAACTGAAAGGTTAAATGGAGAGTGAAGTTATTCTTTATATATTTGAACAAATAAAATTTTTTAATTTGTAGGCATTCCCACATAATGTTAAACGATGTGAGCCTCAATTGGTGAAACATTATGTGTAAGCATATATTATTTTTTCATATTCAATTGCTGAAGTGTTTCTATGTTACCATCTACTATTGAAGCAAGCGATCAACTACTACTAATTAGCAATATGTCTCATAGTATTTAGTTTTAGATACTATTAAGCCTAACAGCAATATGCTCTTGATACAAATAAGCTATGGATAACAATAGGTCTAACAACTCGTAAGGAGTTGGTTGATATATTACACGCCATATCTTAGCACTGACAGTTTCTAACGGTAACATATAGCAGGTTTAAAACATGTACTACTAAACAATTCCGACTATCATTACTTATGCGTTATATTCACTCATAACAAGTTGTTACGAGCTGTTTGATATAAGACATGCCATATCTTAGCATTAAAAGTTCAAACAGTAACAATGGTCATCTGCTAGTGTGCTAATAAAAACTGTTGCTCAGACAACAATGGTCACGTGTCTTTTCAGTTCCGGCGTGTGCTTCAAGCCGGCGCCAACAATGGTTAAACGTGCATCGACAATGGAAAACTGTTTCCGTAACACTTTTTGGTGCCGGTTTTCGCATCACGTTTTTTGTAGATAGATGTCCAGCCTTAAAACATTATCATGTTAAAAATTGGATAAATGGATCTCCCATGCTCTGTCAGCAGCGAATAAAGCGTAACGCCTGACCACTTGCTCTTCTTTGCCCCCTACGTCGTCACAGAGAGCCACTGTTAGAACCAATCATTACTTGCGATGAAAAATGGTTGCTTTACAATAATATTCATCGTTTCTTGGGAAAGCCATGGGAAATCCCTGGAACGATGCCATATCAGAACCTACGCCCAAAGAAAGTCTGGCTGACTGTTTTCTGGACAGTAGTTGGAGATTGCACTTTAAGGTCTTAGAGCAAGGTCAAAGCATTACAGCACATACTATGATAACTCCAACTGGCTCAACTAAAACTGCTGCAACAACAATGGTCATGTTATCACGAAAAATCCATCAATAGCCGAACACCTTAGTAGGTGAAACACCACCGTACTGAACACACAAGGGTTGAGAGTGCTTTCACGGTAACTTGTGTGAGATTGCTTTCTCGGGTTCACTGGACCCCAGAAACTTTCAATAATGAGACTTGGCAGAAAAGCAAATTTTGTACTATATGCATCTCTGCGTAGGCTTGTGTTTAATAGGACAACTCCTGTAATTATGAGTCTATTCCTCTAGGAGCCAGGGTTGTTAGCACTGTTACAAGCTCATGGCGGTCGTTGAGTTCTGTGTTTCTGGGCCAAATGTTGACACACGTTAGAGTTTTGTCCTGAGCTTGGTTTAGTTTTCAATACACTTGTTCGACTGACATTCCAACATCCTGTATGAAATAATGTCATCAGTAGCACGCTGTGTGGTGCAAAATAAAAATAAATAAATATAAGTAAATGAACGAAAGGAGGAAGGCTACTGTATAAGGATGACAGCATTCCATTGTGGTCCCTATTACGACATTCGTTGAATAATCCTCTGTTGCAATCGAACAGCTCCAAATAACAAGCTATCTATGGGAAAACTGGACATTGCCAAGTCTCGTTATTGAAGGTCTCTGTTGCAGACAATACCAAGAAAACATAGCGTGGTTGCAGGGCGATTCTTTTGGGAGGTACGTGGACCCTCGTACTTTGTGATTCATTGGCATTTTCAAAGTTTCTGTTATTTTGGATCGCCCAGCATTAATAACATTCTGCTCTGCTTGGGCGATGGCTTCCATTCTCGTTTTAGCCGGATGGACAGAACAGGGAAGGGGTATTGTTAGCGCTGCTTTTCTATGGAAGCCATTAAGAGAGGAAATACTTCTGTTACTCTTTGATTAAATATTCGGCGAAGTTCGTTCATTATGTATGCAGGATTACAACAAAAAACGTTAAAAATGGAGACTTAGAAGAAGAGGAAAGCGGTTCATTATAATTGCAGTTGGGAGAAGGGGTACGCACGAGAATGGAATGTAATCCACTTTAAAAATTCAATAAGAGCGAATGCGTCACGACTTTTATAAAGTGGATTATTTTGTAATTATAGATTGCCCATTAATTATGCGACACAGTCTTCAAGGGGTATGCCCGACGGGGATAAATGATTGGGGTTTACAAGTTTCGCAGAGACGGGGAGGATGGGCCTAATCCGCTGAGGACATTTTTGATGAATATTGGCCAAATTTGTAATGACGCTCCAAAGCCATTTAGAGTTTACCGATTTCGGCTTCCATGTCATAATGCTGTTTCTCGCAATCAAATAAGAAGTTTCCATTGGTTGCTTGGGAGAAATGCTATTTCCTCTACTCACTGGGGCGTACAAAGGTCTTGAGCTCCTGCTTTTCAAAACTTTACCCCTTCACTGGGAGCCGTTTTGTTATTAATAAATGTTAAAGGGAGACAGTTCAACCAGTTGCGCCCTCCAGTTTTAAAGTCCTGTGCACGTTAATAATGCCCGCCAAAATGATTTGTGGAGACGTTGGAGCAACCGAGCGATTGTTAACGGGATGAGGGGGGGGGTTCAGTTTCAATGGGTCCGGCGCGTGCTGTTTAGCCACTGAAACGTATGCCGCGTGGAGGGATTGTTAATGATAACTCTTAACAGTGGTGGTGGTGGGAGCCCCCGGTTGGCGGCTAATAGCCTGTTTGTGTAGCAATTAGCCATTAGCAGAGATCGATAGACACTATCGTATGGATAGATGATGGGGAGTGGTGGGGTAGGGGTTTTGAATCGTCATCGTTATGAAAAGTGGCAACGGAGAACCGAAATTGAAGTTAGCGTTTCACGTTATATCTAAATCTCTCTCTGTCTCTCTCTCTCTTCGATCTAATTCAATAACGAAAACCTTTTTGAATTTGATATTGTGGTGTCAATTAGGCGTCTGATTTAAAGAACTTGCGATCGAACGATGTGGGCCCATTATGGCATTAATGTTACTTAGAAGCGCTTCAAATAAGTCGTCATTAGCAAACTTTTCGATTCGAGAATGAAATTTCAGAGGCTTACTGTAAAATAAATACAAATACAAATACAAGGGGGTCGTCATATGGAAACGTTTTGTAAAGAGCTGTTTTCTTTGAAGTAGATCGTCATGAATAGAGAGATCAAAACACGTATAATAAGGACGGTGTGATTCTAAGTGAATGAAACTACTTTATGTATTGCGAGGAATCGTGAACAAAGGAAAGAATATAGCCTACTTGTCGGCATCCTCATCCTCGCTACTAGCAACATATTTCTCCAACTGTCTCAGAAGTCGCTGGATATCAGTGGCGTAAAAGCCCATCGGTTGAGAGCGAAGCTAATCTTGCACCCCAACCGTCCGACCTAAACTGTTACTTCTTTAAGCTCGTTTTCATAACTCCAAAAAGATGAAAATCGTAGAGGAGAGCTCGGGACAATAGTGGCAACGTTCTAAGAGCTCCCAATTGAAACGCACCATGGTGTGCTTCGCAACGTGCGTTGACGTGGAACAAGATGTTCCGAATCGTTGTGTGGCTATTCGTGAGGGACGAACTACTTTGCTTAATGATCACCTTTTGATTCCTCTGATTAGTTTAGACCTTAGACATTTGTACAAGAGGCGCTCTAAATGTTTTTAGCCAGGAACGCGAAACGCATCCCACCAAATTGGTTTAATTTCTCCATTACTTCACTATATCATATGTTCACATGCAGATTTGAGTTTGCCACGCTACATTATTTTCGCACTCGCAGATAGACGTAAAGTAATGGAGCTGAATCAGCAGACATGGCGTGCTTTGATTTTCTATGATTATCCAAAGGCTTAGAAATGTCGGATTTGTTCAAAACTTCAGAATACACATCTCCTGGAAGAGCTCCGAGTAAAGCCACAGTTTCGTTTTGGTATCGCGAGTTTAAGTGGGGAAGACGGTCACTTGATGCAGTGGACGGCCAGTCGATGCAGTTACGCCGGAAAACATCCGTGCTGTGTCGGATATGATCGCGAATGACAATCGCGTAACCTATTTCCGGATTGAGGCAAGCCTGAGTATCGGATCATCAGCGGTTAAAACAATCTTGCATGACCACCTGCATCTGAGGAAGGTTCAATGGATCACTTGTTTGACCCAAGAGCAGAAAGCAGCCCGAGCGCAGTGGTTCCAAGAAATGACCGAAAGGTTCAGCAATGAGGCATCAAAACGTGTCAACCATATCTGCACAGGTGACGAAACACGGCTCCATCATTATAACTCCGAAACTAAGGAACAATCCAAACCGTGGCTCCCGAAAGTGAAGACGGACCAATATGGAAATGCAAACGTTCTTGGAGTGCTGGAAAGGTGGTGGCGGCAAGAAAAAGAAAAGAAAAAGACGGTTACAACAGAGTGGCATGTGACATCGTGCGTGCCAAAAGTCCTAGAAAAATGGAAGGAGAAACGTCTGAAGACCGGAACACGACAATGCCCCAGAACATGCCGCCAGTCAATATGTGAAAATCGGGTCAATATGTTGACGCATCGTCCTTATTCTTCAGACCTGGCACCTTGCGACTTCTCTTTGTTCCCCACAATCAAGAGGAAGCTCAGGGGTGACGATGACGTCCTAACAGCGTACAACGACTACATTTTGGAGCTCACTGCTCAGGACTGGAAAATTTGCATATGCGACTGGTTCAGGAGAATGAAACTTTGTATAGAAACCAAGACAAAGTACTTCGAATAGTGCTAAAAGAACGATCTTTGTAAGATACGTGTAATGTTCCTGGCTAAAAACTTTCAGCGTAGCCCTCGTATGCCTGTTAGAATCTGATGTTAAGTTGAGTGGCCATCATGTCAGATCTAGCAGACTTCCGGCTACTGGCCAATCCATTAAAAGACCGCCCTGTTACTTGGTTATCGAGAGCTACTTTATCAAAAGTCATGATTCCATACAGTATTAGTGGGAAAAACATCATCTGCAAAACACAGGAATGGGAGGAAATCGATATTGGCTGACTGTATTGCATCAAAAAAGAAAACCAGAGCTTAATCTTCATTTGCAGCACCCCATTTTCACAAAAACAATGGCGCGGAGGGAACTTGACAAACGAAATATTGATGGACGAACTGCTATTGCCAAATTACTTGTCACCCAAGTCAATATCTAGCTATGGTGCCATGACCGCAAAACCTCGTTTGCCGAGCAATGGAATCATATGCTGTGATCAGGTGAATCCACATTCACATTCTTTCTCTCCGCAGTACTTTAGACATTCTTTCGCTCTGCCTGGACAACAGAGTCAAGTGACGTTATCCTCCTACAGCCTCTCATGAAAGAAATTGCCCAATATCTACCTGAAGAATAACTGAACACAAACCATCAGAAGCAATCCAGGAGTTCCACAAGGGGCACTGTAGAAGTTTGTAGCCACGGACAACATAAGAGGTTTAGAAGAAAAAATTTCTGAAAATATTCAAATATTCATCAGTTTAAACCAATCAGAACAACCTTGTTTCTAGTCGACTCCAGAGATACCCAAAATGACGTCCATGTAGACGGCTACGACTTTCTCATCGTAAGAAATCGAACCCCGAGGAGCTCATTTTCACGCGAGGAATCACGAAAATGGATGACACAAATGCGAGACACGTTGCTCCGCAAAAAACTTCGCAGTCCGCGCTTCCAGATGAGCAGGAGCCCTATATCGTATACCTGCAAGATATTAAAGTGTCTCTGTTCTTAAAATCTGTGTAAAGCTACAGATTTTTGCAATGGCCATTCTAGAATGACCACAAAAATTTTCGTATACTGCAGCTTGCGCTTCTCCGTCTGTCAATAGAATTGGCCACTTTATCTGTAACAACCCATTTTGAATTCAGCATACATTGTGTGCTATTAGATTCACGTATTTACAATTTTGTGATAGAAATTTCGAAAAATTGTGTTACCATTTTCGGTGAGTAATAGCGTAAGAGCAGGTGTTGTCATTTTTCTTTAGTTGAAATCTTTGAAATTTTGAATAATTGACAAATCTTTGAAATTTTTTGCTAGTAAAGTTTCGACCCATTTTCCTCAATACGAGTCACGTTTTTCCGTGTTCAAACTTCGATATTAGGGACTTCGGACTTACTAACGAGGATTTATTGTTAGGGATTGGGTTCCTCGAGGGCAGGAAATGGTTTACGCACATTCAGCAAACTTTCTAAGAGAAAAAAATCTTTTCTTCGGTTTCTTTACTTTTTTGTAAAAAAAAAAGAAGCTATTTTTGAAATCACCTTTTTGTTAAATTGTTGACATACTAATGGTAATTTGAGCTTGATTATATAAATAAACAATATCAAAGAGAAAATTGAAATAAACTTAATATAATTCAAATTATAATAATAGAAATGAAGTAGCAGCAAATATAAAAACAAAAAGTTCACCACTTTTCCAAGAGAGAATGATACTTTTTCTAGATGTTTAGATTTCCCCATTCTCTGTGATGTTGTTCTTTACTTTAACATGGTTGCACTCAATATAATTTACTGGATGAACATTAAAACACTCACATGATTTAGGAGATCTCTAGAGAATCTTGTTTTTGGCACTGAACAGCAGTTTGACTTACTTCAGTGCTTGAGGCTCCATAGCCAATTGTGGCAATTCGATATTATCAAAATTTTGTTGTCACACAATCTCAACTAAAAAATAATATAATATGGGGAAAACTGCGTTCAAATGAGAAATAAAACTTATTCTACTGATTTGTTTTTCCTTTTTAACAGACAAACTTATTCAGGATTAATACAAAGTTTGTGAAAATTCAGACCAATAAGCCAAGAGTCAAGAAAAGGAAAAAAATTACCCAAGAGCTGAAACAGGACATGTTATAAATAAAATAGAAAAATAAGGAAAATAAAAAATAAAATATTTGGATTGGAAAAGAAAAAAGGTGTTCAATATTAATTAATGAAAAAATCCATTTCTTGATTCCAGTATACCAATTCCTAATCAAAGGCTTACATTTGATTTAAGGAGGAATGAGATATTGATGTGAGGCAAAGATATGGTTTATTTGAGGTTTGTATTGGTTATGATAACATATATCTGGTCCTGTAATAATTGTGTGAACAAAGCGAAGAATTATTTTGTAAAATTACATTATTTGGCAATTTTTAATATGAATATTTTTCTTATGCCGGCTCGGCGGCCGAGAGTGCTAAGACGCAGGTCTTGTCGCTTTCGAAATCAGCGAGTCTCGGGTTCGAATCCCACCGAGGCATGGATGTTTGTGTTTGTCTCTTTACTAACAAGCTTGAAAGACCAAGAAAATCTCAGTAGGCTGATCCCCTGCTAGGCTGACTTTCCAAACGATCCAATGATTATTTAACATCCTCGACATCGAAAAGGTAAAACAGGAATAGAAGAAGAGAGATATTTTTCTTTTTTTAAGGAAATGTAGTACAGTACAATCATTACCAAATAAAATTCTCATAATAGCATTATGATAACCCTCAAGTTTTTAATATGAGTTTTATACACCGAGTGGCCAGTTTATTAGGAACACCCCCCCCTAATATTGTGTTGCGCCCCCCCCCCTCCTGTCTAGCAGCTAAAACAGCACGAATTCGCCATGGCATGCATTCAATTAGCCGCTGACAGCATTGTTCCGTGATGTTTGTCCATGCGGATGCAACAGCTGCTCCCAGTTGATGCTTTTTGGATGATGATGGATCCATGCCTCGAATAACCCGTTCCAGCTCATCCCAAAGATGTCCGATTGGGTTCAAATCCGGGAACTGTGGCGGCCAGAGGAGTAAGTTGAATTCATGATTGTGCTCCTGGAACCATTCCATGACGATACGAGCCTTATGACACGGAGCATTGTCCTGCTGGAAGTATCCTTCCGATAAGGGAAACACAGTAGCCATGAAGGTAAGAACGTGGTCGGCAACATGACCAAGAATATGCCAGGAACATTCCCCAGACCATTACAGGAGCCTCCACCAGCCTGAACAGTGGAAACCAGACAGGAGGGGTGCTGTTGTCTCCGAATTCTGCATTGGCAATCTGCATGGTACAATAGGAAACGGGATTCATTCGACCAGCAGACCTTCTTCAAGTCTTCGACGGGCAAATTGGAAGCGTTATTTTGCGGCGGCCGTCGGCTGTTGTAGCCCATCCTTGTCAATGTATGGCGTGTAGTGCGATCAGAGATGTTATTCTGCGGTCCAGTGTTGTACTCCACGGTTAGTTGACGAGTCGTAACGACCACAGGCTTGTCTCCGGCTAGTTGTTTTTTGGTTGTTTAACCAGTCCTGGTAAACCGTTGAAATGGTTGTTCGGTAAAAGCCTAGAAGACGTGCGGTTTCGAAAATACTCAGTCCACCTCGCCGGGCACCAACTATGGAAGTCGCTCAGATCCTTTATTTTTCCTATGGTGACGGTCAAACCACTTGCAGTTGACAGGTATGTTCTCGATTTATATTGGTACCGACTGTCATGTGACCAACTGATACGCAATAATTGCTATGCCAACGGATTTGCATAGTCATAAATGTTCCTAATAAACTGGCCGCTCAGCGTATGAGCCTCCCCAGATAATAATTCTTTATTGAATAATTGAATAGTAGAAAGAAAATTACAAATTTCATAGAAGTGGTGTGGGTGCATGATATTTCAATTGAATTAAAGTCCATCCAGTATATTTAATTTTCTTTAATAATGATTGCAATGTAAACCCAACTCAATCTACAGTCAATAATACTATCATCACTCCTAAATGACAAATATACTTACCTACAGTACTAATATTTCGTTCTTCAATATTAGCAATTAACTTGACCAAAATAAAACATTATTTTCGTATAATCTTAAATGAATTAATTCTGTCACGCAATGATGACCCTTTAAATGCTATCTGCGATACTGAGGAGTGGAGTCATTTGGTGCATTCGTATCCGGCACTTTAAGGTGTTTCCGCCGAGCCTCTTGACATTCAACATCGGACACCCTGGACTTCTTGGATTCCCATCTCTCGTCAGTTTTCCTGTTATTGTTTTCTATAATACTTCTAGTATGTATTATTCATTTGGGTATTCTGCAAGTTTACCCAAAATTTCCGCACTTCCTAGGCCGATATCTCAGACAAATATCAAATATGGAATGTGTTTTATTTGATAAGCTATTTTTATAATGCGGAAAAAGACAAAACAAATGAACCTGAATCGTCATGCCTGCACAGCCGAAGCCGGAGATAGACTAAATTAATGTCCGCCACTACGCACATTTTCGTGACTGAACGTTTCACTGGGATTGCATCAGCCTATGACGTCAGCACAAAAATCAATCAGTGTCTAAAAATGCTTTGTTTGATGCAATATAGTTCATGTATCTATCATTAATAGTTTTCGTGTTAATAAACTTTCGTGATCAACGTTTTCGTACAATTCACGTTGGGAGTGGTCGTGGCCTGGTTGTCTCGCCGATGGCTTGTCTGTCGGTGGAATTTAGCAAATCTCAGGCGAAGCTAGCCACTGGTTGGGTGACAGCCAGTGACTTGATGGACCCGCTGCTGGGAGAGACGGCAACAGGGACACAGCTATTGGATCGGACGCATTTGCTGAACGACCAGTGCTGGATGCCCAGCAGTTGGAGGATGATAACTACTGGTTGTGCGTCCACCAGCGGTTCTTCCATCTTGAACCCTCCGTGCTTCGGAGGGCACCTTAAGCCCTCGGTTCCGGCTGTTACTGTCATCTCGTAGCAGTCCAGGTTATCGTTGGTAGCCAATACAGCGAAAATCTAACCTCTGTACCAGACGATGAACATTCACAATTTAAGGATGACGTCCCAATTTCAAAACGTAGGACGTATTCTAGGTCAAATTAGCTATGGGCCACCAAAGAGATCCTAGTTCTTACTTCAGTAGTAGAAATGATTTGTTTGTGAAAGTGATATGGGTTAATAACGAGATTGAACAGAGTTTGAACGATTCAGCGAAACTGTCGCATTCGTGAAATGTTCAAGAGCAGCTGCTGTTCAAGTGTTTAAAGACTGGATTGTCAGCCAAAAAACTGGGTCTCAACTTGTGCAACTTGTGGCCGACATGGACTAGTGAATGCTCAGGCGAAACGCAAAGTATCTAGAAATTGTAAAAGACAACAGAAAGGCACCAGTGTAGCAAATAATATCAAGGATCTTCTCAAAATATCTCAGAACGCACAATATATCTAAATAGCGTTGCTGACCAAGTTCATCCTGTCATATTGATGGTTTCTCCCAATGGAGATGGGTATTTCCAGCAAGATAATGCGTCCTGTCGTAGTTCTCATATTGTACAGAATTTATTTCAGGCACACGAAATTTTTTATTTTGCTTAGGTGGCTCTAACAGTCTCCAGATCTCAGTGCTATTGAGCATTTGTGGGATGTAATTGAAAGGCCATCAGACAGCTAGACTCACAACCATCAAATCTCACATAACTGGAAAAGTGCTATTCATTAAGCATGGTCTCAGATTTCACGAACAATTTATCAACATCTTGGGGAGTCCATGACAAGTAGAATGGACGCAGTATTTAAGGAAAAAGGTGGCCAAACGTTGTACTGAGAAAGTGGTCAAAATAAATTCGCCGATCAGTGTATACAGAACTCCTCAATGATGTGTGTTTTAATATTCTGAACCAATCATATAGGATAACGAGCAATCTATTGACTGCCACAGTCTGTTTTAAAACTGAAAAACAACACCACGGTGAAGTCTAAATAAAAGTAATATCCTGGCTATAAAAAGAGAGTGTGATGAACTTTTTGTTTGTCACTATTTCTTTTCGATATTATAATTTTAAGAGGTTAAGAGTATTTATTCCGAGTCTACTGTTCAGATTTAGTAAACAATTGGAAATGCCAGGTTGTAGCTGCTTTATCCGACTTCCTTTAATGTTGTTACTTAAATTTGTATTTGCGTAATAAATTGAACTGAAGGAAAAAAGGCTCTTCGAAAAAAAAAATCTGTCCTGCTTGAGCTGATCGATAAACTGAATTTAAGCTTTATTCAAATCAAAGAGGAGCAGTGAATGAAGGCGCGGGAAGGTGGGGGTTCCTTTTTTGGGAATTTATTTTGAAAAATAAAAGAATTATACATTGAATATATTTTTTGTTGTAAAATTGAATTCCTGAGGAAAAAAAAGGAAAAAATAAAAAAGTTTCCAGGTTGAAAGATGGAATTCAGGTGACGTGTGCATTCACGATTTCGTCTCTCGTCTAATTCGAGGCGACACGCGCGACGACGCTCTCTCTTTATAACATGTGACAAAGCACGGCGACGACATGCAGAGACAGTCGGCCGAGAATTCCGATGGACGACCCAATGAAGGCTGCTCACGTGCCCCTGCTCAAATTCCACGTGCGTGTCAAGGAACCTCTTCTTTCTTTTCCTCCCCCTCCTCCCTCGGGGGTCTCACGAGAGACGGAAAAATCAGCTCGTAAAACTGTTCATTTTAAAAAGGACTGCGTCAGAAAGTGTAGCGTTGGAGGAGGCTAGGGAAGAGGTGAAATAGGACTGGGGAGATGAGTGTATGTGTGCGTGTGTTTATGGATGGATATTTCTATATAATGAGCCGCCCTGAAAGGTTGATTGATTTCTCCCGCACCACGAACACATATACATATCCCATCCCTGTACACACCCACGATATTCATCCCACCCACGTTGAATGAAATCCAAAGAGATTTTTTATATGCCTTAACACTGAACGGTTGCTTTTTGGCATTATCAGGATATATACAAACTAGCAGTGAATAACGACAAACCTGTATGGGGCTCATGTAAATTTGTTTTAATCCATTGTTATGCAAAATTGATTAGGTCATCTGATTCAAGAGGGAGAAGGATGAATCTAATCACAGAACTTGATTAGATTGTTGGTTCTTGTCTACTTGGAGTTACAATTGAAACAACGAAGCAGCTGACTGAATTCTCGATATTCAAAGCATTCAGCCGTTGGCATGATCAAATGACCCGCAGTCTTTGTCTAAAACAGGTTCAGTGGTAACTTAAAGACAATTATGAGGTACAGAGAAATAGGAAGTTCACTCTGCAACAATTGGCAGATGATTTTAACCGGCCCATACCGATAGTGGAAGCGGATCCGAATTTGCAGGCGCTTGCCTATGCGATAACCCGTGATTTCTATAAAGAACAGCAAGGTTCTTCTACAGTGTTGTCTGAAACGTCGTCACTGGACACGCGAAGACTGGAAGAAGTTTATGTGGTCTGATGAATCACGAAATATTTTGCTTTGTACCGACGGTAGACAGATGCTTGGTGGGAGCAGTACCTTATCAAGGTTGTGTCGTGGTATGTAACTTTTTCTGTTATTCCTCTGATATTCGTAGAAGGCGGTTGGTTTCACGGACTGCCTGAATATTGGACCCTCCTGCAATGGTTCATTTTATCCCCGCATGTGAAAGCTTCTTCATAGAAGACAATACTACTGTTCAGCTGATAACGTGCACGTAGATGACTTCTGTCATTTACCCTGGCCACCCCAGAACCCAGATTTTTAACCCCCTAGAGATAGTTCAGAATTGGGTGGAACGATCATAGCAAATTTCTCTTCCAACAAATCTGCTTAGAAAACCCTGGGAATGTCTGTGAACGCTTGGTCTTCCATTGACTTGCAAATTCTTCAATACCTTATTGACTGCATGGTAACCCGCATACATTCTGTAACTCAGGCTAAACGAGGTCCAATAATATATTAAACATGTGCTTCTACATCATTGGCCAGAGTGTGTGTGTTTTCAAAGATAATGTAAACGAAGGCCTCTCTAATTATAGCTATGATCCTAATCCATTATTCCTTATCCCCTTCACTTGATATGGCTTTTGCAAATAAGATTTTTTATATGGAAAGTTAAGAACCTTCCCTATTGTAAATGGAGTTCTTATTTCTTTTAGTTTTCTTGTTTGCGAACTTAAGGGATGACCGAGATAGGCGAAAAAGATGGACAAACCATGTTCGATCACTTTGGCTTTCTAACAAGAATCTTCTCGTATACCCTGGACACAAGTTCTTCTCGATAAGGCGGAACTTGAACTTTGTCTTTAGAAACATGCCTCTCGAAGGAATTCACATATTGTCAACGTGGTGTCATCTTCGAAGTGTGATTCCTAAGACTGACCGATTAACTTTTATAATGAATCTTCGCTTTCTGTAAGTTTCGTGCAAGTTAAGGAAGTCTATGGCGTCATAGTTTACTGGAAAGGGGGCGCTTGCTTTGAGCATGTATCTCATTCCCAGTTTACGATCGACCTTTGATGTAAATTGTCTGATTCATTGGGTGATGTTGGGTTGATTCCCCGAGTGATGCGCCAAGATCAAGGACCTCCCAGATAGGCAGACTGCCGCTAATGAATCCCACCCAATCACGTGATTTATGAGAAAATGGCATTCGCCTTTTGATATCAGCGACCCGGTTCCCTGTGTGAGTTAATGCAGTGTTCCATCTTACACAAGTGTTCTTTGATCATTCATTTCTTGAATTATTGGTTTTTATAAAATGTTTTACGGACATATAAATAAAAAGTTTGGTTTTCTGTCATAACATGTCTTGTTATTACATCAAAAAATATATATTCAAATGTTTCAAAACTGCGAAGTCTACTGATGTCATTTATTCTGTGGCATGAGGAATAGAGTTTCTAAAATTTTATATATCTTCTCTGTTTTTAAAAATTGTATTAAGCTGATTTTCTGCAATTTTGGCCCGAGAATATATTTTTAGTAATGAATGAACTTTGCAGAATGATGATTTGTAATTTTTCTAAGTATTCCATTCATAAAGAACTCGTTATAAAATATAATAACAACGAGATGTTAACTAAATCTACATTTCAGCTTATTAATCCAATTCATTTGCTATGTAAAGTTTTGTGTGGGATCCAAAAATATGAGAAAATCTGTAAAATATAATAATTCGTAAACATGTACAATGATCTGATGCGGTTTGTACAGGAAGAATTGAGATCTTTTGAAATTTAATACCACAATAATTACATTTCTAACTACCGGATAGCACCGTAGCGATCCGGTATCATATTTCCGCCATAAGACAAGGAGATTCTAAGAACAGTTTGACTCCCCCAGTTTGATTAAAAAAAAAAGACTTAATTTGTTTTCACCCAATTAAGTTTCCATGCAAGCTATTCAATGACCTTCTCCAGCTATCCTAGAGAAAGAAATTATACAGTTTATCATCAGTGCGTTCACTTTATAAATACCTAGGCCTACACAGTTGCAAAGAATTCTAGCAAGTGATCATTGCACAGCTGTAAATTGCGCCCATTTGATGTGATGTTTTCCATTCCCGTTAGAAAATTGGAAAATTTGGATTAAATTTACACAATGTGTTATCCGCTTCACATCCGTTAAAGTGAATTCAAGAAGAAGCAACTAAAAACTCGTTTACGAATCCACACCTACATCTTACAATTGTGGCACTATAATTTGCTAGAATCTTAATTCAACAACTTGGGCATTTATAAAGTACATATATTGGTGATAAATTTTATGAATAAATAAATTAATGTTAAATAAATTTTCTTTTCTCTAGAAAGTTTGAGAAACTTCATGGAATGGCTTTGGATGGGGATTTTATTGGATGAAAGTTACTCGTAGAATTGTCTTTTTTTTTTTATTTATTAAAATCGATGAGTCCAATTTCGTGAAGTCTTCTTCTGAGAACCTTTATAATGCCATGCACACATCTTACCTTGCCTGATGATTAATTTGCTTTTGAATGAGGGGCATCCCGTTGAACACTTGTAAATATTTCTTCTAGGAAGCAGTACCACACCGTTGAAAACCAATTACGCAGTAAAGATCTGGACTACTAATCCAGAGATTTAGTAGGCAGCAGAGTCAGTAGATATAGAAGGCTATACTATACAGGGTGTTCACGAACTCTGTGCACAAACTTAGGGGTGTAGAGGATCTTATTTTGAAGATATTTTGCCAATAAACTGGGGGTTCGCATATAACATAAAAATATGGTCAAACAGCTAATTCATCTTTTTTCTCGATTGGAATTTTTTTTCATTATTTAATATTTAAGTTCATGAACATAAATTACCATTTTATCCTCCTGATCATGTCATCGGACCATATTGCCAGAATGTTTAAATGTCGACATATATGGAATCTTATTACAAGTTTTACCAGGGTTGGTTAAGGAGGTTTGACTCCAACACGACAGAGCATCAGCTCTTTGACCACCAGTTGCTGGACCTAACCCTGTAGGTTTCTTCTTCTGGGGATATCTGAAGAATGTGGTGTACGATACTCCTATGGCTTCGGAAGAGGAGCTGGTAGCGTGACGGCAAGTGATCATGTAAGAGACACTGCAAAACTTTTTGGCCGTGTCAGAAATTCAATAACAAGACGCTATGGCCGTGTTTGAACACCTTTTGTAATTTTTACAACCATGCTGTATTTGGTTATTAAAAACTCTGTGACCATCTGTATCAAATTTTCTAATTTCTCCGTTTTCTGGAAATACATATATAGAGAGAGACAATATTATGAGGACGTCTCAGACTGCCGTTGTATGTATCATGTTAGACAATTCTTTTTTTATGCATCAAGGATTCATTTTCGACCTTTATTGGTAAAATATTTTCAAAATAAGGTCCTCTACGACCCCTAAAAGTTTTTATACAGAGATCGTAAACACCCTGCTACGGTGTCTTGAATACGCCATCTCGTGGTCAGAAATGTAACTAATATGGTAATATTGTATTAAATTACCCATATGAATAAAAAAATCCCACTTTTTTTGTCCAAACCGCATCAGATAATTGGTAAGTTTTTACTTTTGGTTCACCCAGGAAAGTGTACGTTGTCTATAAATAAAATTTTGTGCTTATTCAGAAATTATATACTTAGCCATTTGTTGTACAAGTATATCCTTTACGTACCCTTGAAGATTGAAAATTCTCATTCCATTAATCTTCTGCTGGAAGGGAGAATGTTTACAATATTAGTAGATTGTATATTTAATAATTTTCATATCAAATGATTCTTTTGATATTCATTAGTTGTCTTTTTTTTTTCTTTTCAGTGACCTCAGTCACAATAAACTGACGGTAATCGGAAGGAAGACGCTGAGAGGATCTCCATTAATAAAGAATCTGTAAGTGAGAAAGATCATTTTCACTACATAAGGTGATCAAATCTTAACCGAATTATTTCATATACAGTGGTACGTTTCTTCGTATGTATGACGGAGACGTAAAAAACACCAAAAAAGACCTACATTGTGCGAGAGTTAGTGATAAACCGACTTAAAACCACATGATTACCCGTTCGTTTCCGGTGAGCGGCATTAAACACAAGTGTACGCACACTTAAAGCATATTAATTTTTTTTTACCGATATGTAGCTAGTTAAGTTTTCAGAGTATACGCCCGTCTATCCATTTGCTTCAGCGTTCGAACACTTGCGAATTTTCGAATTCTGTTTTAACCCTTCGAAAGCTAAAGCCAAAAGCCAGCCTCAGTGCGTTGGTGTCCAAAATGTTTTTATTATTGTTATCTTTTCTCCTGAAAACGGGAAAGGACCATCTTCGCCCTGGCAATATTGAACCAGTTGGGAGTGGTGTAAGCCACGAGCATCTCACAAGTTCTAAAATCAGAGTAATATTCGGAGCCTGCCAGTTGGAGCCATATCAGATACATGTATCGGTACTTAAAACTAGAGCTTGAACGCTTGTGAAAAATACAAAACTGTAGTCTTCGTAATTGTTGTAGGAGCTATTGTTGGCAATATCGAAAGGGGCTACCTAGAAAATTTGAACATACCGAATTTATACACTCCCACCTTGCATAAAACCACACAATTAGAATTGCTACCTTAATTTTCTCAGGGGTTACCTTAATAGTTCTTGATTAGTATTTGAACTATTCTTGAACTTATAAGTCTGTTACTAGTTTTATGACTGCGAATCTGAAATTTTCTACAATAATAATAAAAATAAACATTTCCTACAACAACAAGAGAAAAAAATCCAGAAACAGCTTCTAGAAAATTGGACTTAGAAGTGCTCTGTATGATGATCTTTTGAGTTCATTTCCGCGAAAGAAATGAATTCATAATGGGCGAATTTAATTAGTTTAATTAATTAATTTAGTCACTTAAAACACGTTGCAAGTAACAAGGACGTGCTGACCTCTTAACTACCTATTAAAGTTAATTTGTTAAAGTTTACATTATGAAAAGAGGAAGAGTGTAAGGGGGAGAGGGGAGCGAAAAGTTTTAATTAACACAACAACGCCTTCTGAAAAACTTCCGAGTAAAAGAAACTCGAAAAGGCCTTGCCACACACCATTTTAATTAGCAATTTTTCCTTGATTATTTTAGCATTGACGCCCTTTTAATATTCATAATTTTATTTTCATCGTTTTTATTTTACTCCCCCGTATCCTCGTGTGCGTTTTTACCGAGTACTTTAGAAGCAAACTCGTACCCACCTCGGATATCATAAACTCTAAAAAGGCTTCATTAAAAGCTTTGAAGGCTAAATTTTTTATTGCGTGAAGACTCTACTTTAATTCTACAACTGTTAATGTTAATTGCTCTGATGTTTTATGAGAGCAAAATGATTGTGAGTTTACGAGAAAATGAATATGCACGCCTTCATTATATCTGTTCAGTTAAAACGTTAATTTTTATAACTGACTAAGAAATTTAAAACTTTATGAGAGCAAGATGGTATGGACAAATAGGATTCATGAATTTTGTGCTCTACTTTTGATGACGCGGAAAGTTAAAGATGATCAACATTAATGTAAACATTTAACAGTTTTAAAAGTGATCATAGGAAACAGAAGTATTATGCAGGGTGATATGGTAAACTATTATATTAAGCCTTACGCGTTTTGGTATTGCATCATCATCGGAGGCAAAATGCAACCCACTCACGGTCGGACCACATTATGAAGGTAAGCAGCTAGTAGTAGAATAATCGCCGTACACATTACACATGGCAGCGATACGGCGTAGGAAAGAGTCTATAAGATGGTGAAAGGTGTCCACTGGTATCTGGAGCCATGCAGACTGCAATGCGTCCGACAGCTGCTGAAGGTGGCTTGGTGGAATATTCCATGGAGCGAACATTGCGGTGGAGATGATCCAAAGATTGCTCTTTGGGTTTAGGCCTGGAGAATTTGGGAACCAGGGAAGTCTGGGTCGTAATCTTCCAACCATTCCGGTCGTATGACATATACACTGAACGACCAATTTATTAGAGACACCTCTTACGGAAAATGGATCGGCCTCCCAGTGACACCCAAACAATGGAACAGGCCGAAGCGATGTATAAAAGGGACGCATTGGATCATCAGCAGCAGAAGTGGACTGAAGATGCGTAAATCCAAGATTTGACCGACTTTCAACGAGGCATGATCGTTGGAGCTCGACGGGCGCAGTTGAGTATTTCGCAAACCGCGAACCTCATCAGGTTTTCCCGTGCAACAGTGTCAAGGGTATTCCGTGAATGGCAGTTATGCTAAAAAATAACCTCCAACAAACACAACTCCGCCGGACGAAACAGGGCCGTGGATGAACGAGGCCAACGGCGACTGACACGAATCATCCACAGCAACAGGACGGGAACAGCCCAACAAATTGCAGCGCCGTACAATGAGGGAGCATCCCAACCCATTTCGGAGCACACAGTGCGGCGCACTTTGCACCTAGCTGGGTTTAACAACAGGCAGCCAGTACGGGTACAGTCGCTGTCACCGCAAAAAAGGAAAGCGCGCCTGCTATGGGCACACAGGCATTGCCACTGGACACTGGATGAGTAGAAGGTCGCTTGGTCCGAGGAATCGCGGTTCTTACTTCATCATGCGGACGGCAGACTGCGCATCTGGCGCAGACAGCACGAGGCCATGGACCCATCCTCTCAGAAGACAACCGTACATGTGTGGAGGAGGAGTGCTGGTCTGGGGTCTCTTCTCTTGGGACACACTGGGTCCTTTGATATCCATAGATACATCCCTGAATGCGATACACTACCTGAACATTGTTATCGATCAAGTGTACCGTTCATGATGTCTGTGTTCCCTGGTGGTGACGGACAGTTTCAGCAGGACAATGCTCCCTGTCACCGTGCTCGAATGGTCTTGGACTGGTTCGAGGAACATGACGCGGTCTTCCACCTACTTCAGTGGCCAGCTCAGTCGCCCGATCTCAACCCGATCGAGCATTTATGGGATGAAGTGGAGAGAACCATCCGACGCCTTCCCGCACTACCGTCCAACCTGCACCAATTACGGGACGCTGTGATGTAAACCTGGGCTGCTATCCCTCCGCAACGGTTTCAACACCTTGTTGAATCCATGCCAGCACGTATTCAGGCAGTTCTCGCCGCTAAAGGAGGCGCAACACGCTATTAGCGGGATGTCTCTAATAAATTGGTCGTTCAGTGTAAGTTTCTCCTACTGGAATATCCATCCAGCTCAGGGAAGTCAGTTAGCATATATGGTATATCTGATTCACAACGATGGATAAGTAGTCTAATCGGGTAAGAACTTTTCCGGGGCATCAGTGGATGCAGGCAATGCCAAACAAACATATCCAGACTATAAAATTGCTACTAACAGGGTGGTTGTTTTCGGAGATTTCCCGACGGATACGACAATATCCATCCACTCTAAGAAGCAGAAACCGTGACTCATCGGTGAAGCCCAATTCCTTTAATGCAATGCCAATTATAGCCATTTCTGCCGTTTCTGTCCTTGTTGACACACCCATGGCAGACCCCTATTCGGCCCCCTTATTCATTTGAAGGCTGAGTTGCTCAGTTGCTGTGTATCGGTCGGCCTGCAACTCTTACATAATTTGTAGATTCCAGGCCGTTTATTCGCATTGGTGCCGTTTGATTCTTCTAATGCGTGGCAGCTGCACGGAAACGTAGCGTCCTCACTTCCCGACAAATGCTGATTGTACAAGCTAACTTGAAGTGATATTTCGGAGCTCTTAAGCAATTGTGGAACTCACAGATAAATTAATATTATAAACTGGAGATAAGCCTACCAAGCATCAGATAAAGATTTTTCTGTCGAAAAATGGAAGGAAAAATTCTGCGACCTGGGTTCGAACCAGGAACCTCGGCTGTCATGGCCAACGCCTCTACCAGTTGGGCTATCGCAGACACCCGGACAGCCATGCTGTATCAAGGTGTCTTAAAGACAACCAAGTTGTCAAGGTTGAAAGCCCAATGGGAGGCGGACACTGGCTCACAGATCGATAGAGGTTTCCATCTTTATCTGATGCTTGGTAGGCTTATCTCCAGTTTGTAATATTAATTATTATTAATTTATCTGTGAGTTCCACAAACTTTCTGATGATTGGATAGGAGAGATTCTCGATCTGTTAGCCAGGTTCCCGCCTCCCATTGGGCTTTCAACCTTGACAACTTGGTTGTCTTTAAGACACCTTGAGACACCATGGCTGTCCGGGTGTCTGCGATAGCCCAACTGGTAGAGGCGTCGGCCATGACAGTCGAGGTTCCTGGTTCGAACCCAGGTCGCAGAATTTTTCTTTCCATTTTTCTCTTAAGCAGTTGTTTCATCTGATACCTTCCGATTGCATCGTATCAAACGTGCTAGCACTCGACAATCTGATTCTGTCATTTTCTTTGCCCTACCACTTAGCGGTTTCACAGACGTTGCTCCTCGAGCTTTCCATTTGACAGTGATATCACTTGCAGTTGAACGGGGTGTTTGCAGAATGCGAGAAACCTCGCGTACAGACTTATTGCATAGGTGACATTTTATGACGGTAGCAGTTGGAACTCGGTGAGCTGTGCTGAGCGACCCATATTGCACCATAAGAATGAGTCCAGTAGGGCTTGTTTTACTAGAGACATCATAGAATTTAAATTAGTGTGCGAATTTTAAAAGAATTTTGGATTGTGGCTTTACACATCTGTAATTGGTTAAGAGGTGCAATGATCAGAAAAGATTGTGGTTCGGTTTCGTATACCAACTATGAATTGTTTAGATCACCAAATAGTAAATAATTTATTCTTTATATGTCGTAAAAATAACTGTTTTGAATAGCGAAAGGAAATCTTTCATAATTAATTAAAGCTTTAAACATTCATAATTTTTACGAATAATATAATTATTGCAATCTGTAAAAGCTCTAAACGGTCTTAAGATCCGGAACAATTCTCCCTCCTCCCACCCCACCCCCAAAGCTCATTTTGAAAATGAGTGCGTGTGCACTTTCCCTGCATTTTCTTTAATTTTTATCACAAGCTAGCAAATCGCTTAAATGCACTCAGCATCATTAATATTTATAACTGTTTAGCAAAATTGCTTGTTAAGTTAATTACAGCGTCTTAAGAAGCGAAACTCGACTCGAGTCGACATTTTAAGTGCAATGGGAAGCTAAAAATTTAAATATTTTATTTCGTCACGAACAGCAATAATACCGAAAATATATAGCCGTGCCACTTTAATACGTCAGTCAGCTAGTAACCAGAATAACTGCCGTGTGTGCCACTGACAGCAGTTGGACGACTTGGGAGAGAGCCAATAAGATACCGGAAGATGTCCACTGGTATGTGAAACCATCCAGACTACAATGCTTTCGACAGCTACTGAAAGGTGTATGGCGGAGGATCCCTTGAGCGGACATTGCGTTCCAGGTGATCCCAAAGGTGCTCGATTGGATTTAGGTCTGGCGAATTAGGGGTTTGGGGAAGTGGTCGGAAGTCTTGGTCCTCTCTTCAAACCATTCCCGGACAATTCTTACGACCGTAGGACATATCGGATTGTTATTCTGAAATATCACATCCGCCACATGGAAAACAGTCAAAATGGGCTCATTTCACATGAAATCACCTAGGTGAAGTTGCTCGACCATTTCAGATTTTTATTTACGTTTACATCATGGCTAACACTATCATTGGGAAGTACAAAACAATTTTTATTTTATCTTAATCTTCATCCATCTTGCATGTAGGTTCATTTTTATTCATCGCGACAAAGTAGAAAATGACCTTGCAAGTGTTTAAAAAATAGAAACTTCCGCTTTTCATTATCCTTAAGAGGACGTTATAAGCTTTCAGAAAATGTATAAGAGTGTCTGAAAATGATTTTCATTCTTTGATTTAATCAACCTTGAAATTAGCAGTGCTCGCGAGCAAAATCGTCATTTTTGATGAACTATTAAGTAGAGGTTGTAAATAATTTTTTGACAACTATGGAGAGGATAGATTTCAACTATGTAGAGAAATAAAATTTGTTTTTCGTAACTTTTTTCTTTAATTTGAGCTCAAAGTTGGAAAATTTTCCATTTTCGCTTATATTTCACTCTACTAGATGCAGCAGAGACCGTGACTTATGGGAGAAGGAAAAACTCTTCTCCAGTCACAACAGGTCCACTTCCTCTACTATAATGCAAGTTTTAGCTCTTTCTGCCGATGCACCTTTGTCAGCATGGATCCAATGACCAGCCCTCTACTTCGAAGCCCCATACGTTACAAGATTCGTTCTTACTATCCTTGCCGACACAGGCTCTGGCTCACTTGGATGGTAAGTCCCTGAACTAAGCTGAAGTGTCAAAAGTCATAAAAGCGTCGCTTGCATCGCGTAAAAGGTGTATAAAGAGACAGAGCGGTATCAGTGCTGTCATTTCGACTATTAGCCGTCGTATGAAATGTCTTGTAACGTGATTATGGCTACTCGAAGAGAATTATCAGAGTTAGAACGCAGAATGGCAGTTGGAGCAAGACGAATGGAACATTCCATTTTTGAAATGGTGCGAGCATTCAGCATTCCTCCAGCCACTGTGTCAAGGATGTACAGAGAGTACCTCATTTCATGTTTTATCTCATACCATGGGCAATGCAGTGGCCGACCACGGCTCCTGAATACTCTGATCAGAAGTACATATGAGCAGAATGGTTCTTCGTAACAGATACATGTCACTACGTCAACTAACAGCCAAATTCAATGAGGGATCGTCAACTACTAGAAACGTGTCTATGTAGTCAGTGCAGCAAACTTAGCACTATGGGATATGGCAGCAGATGACCGACAATAGTGCCTTTACTCATAGCAAGCCATCGGAGGCTGCGCCTCGCCAAGGCTCGTGAACATATTCATTAGACCTTAGATGACTGGAAATACATAGCTTGATCCGAGGAGTCACGAGTCATATTGGTGTAAGGTAATGGTAGGGTTCGTTTGTGGCGCAGACTTCAAGAGACCATGAACTCAAGTTGTCAGGAAGGCAACTGCAAGCTGATGGTGCTCCATCTTTATTTGGGGTGTGTTTACAGGGTAGAATTTGGATCCTCTGATCAAATTCGACTTACCATTAACTGGGAATCCTTTGCAGCCCTTCATGGCCTTCATATGCTCTAACAAGGATGGGGTCTTCCATTAGGACAATGCACCATGCCACCGAGCCAACATTACTCGCGATTCATTTGAGGAGCATACTGAACAATTCTAACGAATAAATTGGCCATCTAGATCGCCAGACATGAACCCCATCGAACATACTTGGGATATTATCAAACGATCCAATCGTGCACAAGCAACATTCACGCAATTATGGGCGGCTAACGAGATTACATGGTTGAACATCTCTTCAGACGACCTATATCGACTGGTAGACTCTATTCCACGTCGGGTTGCTGCATTTCCAAAAGAGGTGCTACACGATATTGAATAGATATCCCAATACTTTTGGCACTTCAGTGTATTACGTGTCGGTTCACGCACATCTTCGCAGTCGACGCAAACCTCTTACATCAATGGCGCTTGGTGCTCTGCAGTTTCCACACCTTAATTCGCAATGGACTCGTTCGTCCATTCACGGTACACTCTAATCACAGCAGCACGCGACTAGTTCACAAACTTCCCAGATTCAAATATGCCACCACCTCTGATCCAAAAGCCAATGATCATCCGGTTTTGCAGAGCTAATAAAATCGCTCGTTTTACCCATGATAACAGCGATTGATTTGTATGCAGAGTGCAGACATTTCGCCTTTTATAATTGTATATGATTTTTTTTTTTGGCGATGAGTTTTCGTTGAAGAGAACTATATTCTTTTTGATGAGAGTGTCGAGCTGTTCGCCATAGACGATAATGCTGCTGAGCTGTAGGGTGTCCTGAAAAGGACTGACAGTTTATAAATTGGGATGTGAAGCAAATGGTTATTAGTGTTATTTTTGCAGGGGATTAATAAAAATTATTTATGTACTATCTGTCAATTGAATTTTAATCTTACAGTTAAGTTATATCATTGGAAACAGGAAAGCCAATATTCATTGATTTTCTATAATCCTTCGTTTTCTGTTATCTGGAATCTTAAAAATCAGTTTCCTATGTTAAAGAACAGGAGAGTGGTTGTCTGTTTGCAAAATGGCAACGAATCCTTTTCTGAACTCCCTTTCTCTTATCGTTTTTGAAAATGAAATTTATTTACTCGGAAACGGAGTCTTTTAAGTTCTAAAAACGTTAACTGTATTTAAATGAACCTCCTATTTTGACTCCGGCAGCATCCGCTTAATTCATCAGGAGAGGAGCATTGAGAAAAGTATTTTAATGCCTCCTTTCGTTCTTAAGTTATTATTATGAGGGCGGGCTGTACAATTTTAATGGTTTCCTGGAATTATTTTTTTGTTATGATTATTATATTTTTTCTTCATCCTGAAACGACGCATAAGAATAATCCGCGTAAAAATTTAATTCGCCAAACTTTTCTGGTCCTCAAAGTTCATTGGATAGGAGGAGAGAAGGATTTTGGGCGAAGTCTATGAAATATTCATCAGGGCTTTTAATCCCTTTTAATCTTAAATTGATTAGTCGCAGAAGCACCGGATTAAGACTGTCAGAATGACTAATCCAGTGTCTAGATGGTCCCGTATTAATTTTAGATTACCCTCTTAAAACCCTTCCTCTGGCGTTTTCTTTTCCATTCGGCAAAAAGGAGGAGCCAATAAATTTTCATTTGCTAATTTTTAAACAGGTATCTGGATATTTTTTGCACAGGTGATTAAAATAAATAGCGAGCGTTGCAAAGTTTTATGTTCTGAAAAATTTTTCTTTTCATGGATAAATGAATATAGGGAACTTTTTAAACTGATTAAGCAATTTTTTTCGTTTTTTTTTAATTCATTAACTTGACACTTTCTCCCAGTCAAAAACTTTTCTTCGGGATATTAGATTATGGTTAAATCAATTAAGAAGAAACAGCTATAGAACCACTTGCATAAGATGAGCTTAAATTACTTAACAAAGGTCTTAAATTTGCTTTACCTGATCCAAATGAGGATTTTATAACACTTCTTTCCACTGTGTCTGATGAGTGTACCCATTTGGATAGTAATCAAAACGTAGATCTTAAACTGTTGTGTCAAAACCAAATCCTTTATAATCTAAAAAATACCCTTGGCAGGCAGGCTATAATAAAGCTAATATTATCAAGGCTAAAACACCTTGGAAAAAACTCAAGCCTAAAGATTATTACTATTTACAGGATACTACTGTACTTTGTGAATCTATCGCTGTTTCTTCTTAATTATAAGTGTCCACAGTTTTTGGATACCTTCTTAGCTTGTGGTTAAATCAGATTTGATTTTTTTAATACAGTGTTGTTTAAGTCTCTCCAGAATTTCGAAACTTAGTAGCTTATGGGCTGATTCATGTAAACGTAAAGGAAGCATGTCAGTGAACAGAGTATTTACGTTTTTTACCTGCATTATCTACTGATGACTCGAAACGTCAATTCTGCAATCTAGCTCATGCCATGCTTCTTCCAGCGTTAAGGCATCAATGGTAGCAGCTGCATCTATGATACTTTTCGTAAAGAAGCCACGTCAACCTTATCACTTACATAACCCAAAAAGAAAAAAATCACATTGATTGATGTGAGTTGATCCAGGAGGCAAGAAGGCAAGAAGTCCTCATCAGAATCCTACTACTGCCTCCTAACGAAGAAAGGTACCTATCACAAACAAAACTCGTACGTTTCCCCCTACAAGTCAATAATATTTTGCTATTGGATTTTTTATAATTCTTCATAAAACCGAATTACGTAATACCAAATAGAACGAGTTGCATACGTCCCTCCGAAATTTCGAAGTCCGGACATGCAGAAGCAAAGCCTCGTAGAAAAGATTAAACAGCATACCAACGAAGTGGAAAATATACGAGTTTTGTTTGCAACAGATATAATAGCGTATTATAATTTTTGGGCATTAACCTGACAGGAATAACGGTGGTTCTCCAGTTTTCTAAAAAAATAACGGATGCAATTGCTGCCATCGATGCTTGATAAAGTTTGCGACATATGTTTAAGTTCACTGACATTTTCTTATTTCTTATTTACTTAAAAATGGTAAGTTTTAAAAATAGCAAATTAATAATGTAATTTTATAATGTATAATTCCACTACAAAATAAAGTTTGAATCAGATTTGCAAACTAAATCAAATTTTATTGAAAACAATAACAAACAGGGTGTGACAAAAGTTTAAGTTCACTACTCAAAAAATTCATACAACACAATTTAATAGAGTATGTAGGAACCCTTTTTGGTTATATCATCAAATATGTGATGTTTATACGGGGTGTTTTAAAAGGTATAATCCAAACTTCACACACAGGTAGGAGGATGAAGGTGAACAGATTCTGTTAATACATAAGGGGCCGGAACTCAACCATTGTCAAGTTAATGGGGGAGCAAATGACAATTGATAAAGCATGCAAATGATGGCACAACACAGACAGGTTGCAGATCTTTGGCAACGATGTCTTTTTTGGGGCCACATGAAATCAACTGTGTAATGAACACCTGTGACAAGCATTGAAAAATGCCCGGAATCTTTGGCCGCCTACGGGAGTCCATGCTGCGCCGATACCATGCATGTGAGGCCATGGCTGGGTCAATTTTGAGCATCTTTTGTAAAGCTTCAGTGGATTCGCAGTTCCATAATAAATGTGTGCACAGTGCATACTTACCCATGTGTTTTCATGTGCACTCTGATTACTACTCCCCCCTCTAACGTTACCTTGGCAATGGGGGTGGCCGTGGCCTGGTTGTCTCGTCGGTTGGCTCGTTGATCGAGGGAGTTAAGCAACTTCAGGCGCGGCCAGTGGCTTAAGGACCACTGCTGGGTGGGACGGCTATTTGAGGCACAGCTGTTGGGGGACTTTAGTCAGACCCATTTGCTGAGTGACCAGTGCTAGTTGTTCGTCCGCCAGCAGCTCTTCCATCATGAACCCCCCGTGCTTCGGAGGTCACGTTAAGCCGTCAGTCCCGGCTGCTACTGTCACCTCGTAGCAGTCGTTAGTTACTGGGATGGCGCAAAACTCCCTCGAAGGTACAAAATAAGATAAGATACCTTGGCAATGGCTGAGTTCCGACACCTCATCTATTAACAGAATCTGTTCACCTTCATGCCTCCTACCTGTGGGTGAAGTTTGGATTATACCTTTTGAAACACCCTGTATAAAGAAATAATTCTAGACTGTGGATTTGCATTCCATGCTTGAACAATTACTTCAATTCATTGATCGTTGTGCAGTATATTGTTTACCATTTCTCTACACTGTATAATACGTAATGATACCCCATGCAGTTGATACCCAATGCAGATTTTCTATTGATTTAAGATCAGAAAAACGCGCTGTTGATTTAAAATATCGAATTCTCTTCTGTTCAAACCAGTCCGGAACTCTTTTTGCATTATCTTCCTGGTCGTGCAAATTCCAGTCTGGAATCTTTCTGGTGTTAATTTGGTTTTCATTTTCTCTGCAAAGTTCGATTAGCCTTTAGGAACCTCTGAACAGTACGCGCATTTCTTGATAAGCCTGCAGCAGTGACAAGTTGGCGGGCTGTCCTCTGAGAGTTAGATGCCGCTCTTAGCAGCAACCTTGCTGACCTCCCATGAATTGCACGAGGCCTTACTGATTGTTTTCTGCGTGATTTTTGATCAAGATTTTTAACAGCTGCATTTACAACACATAAACTGCATCCAAGAATTTTTGAAATTTGGTTAATCCATTTTTATAGATAGTGAACTTAAGCTTTTGTCACACCCGATTTGTTATTTTTGTCAATAAACTTTGATTTAGCTGGTAAATCTGTTTCAAATTTTATTTTGTAATTTAATTATACATTTTAAGCTTACATTATTAATTGGCATTTTTAAACTAACCAATTTTAAATAAACTAGAAAAAAATCAGCGAACTTAAGCTTTTTTCGCGGACTTATGTTGGAACGAGTGTGGCAAATGCTAGACTACAGAATTGACTTTGTCCAGTCATCGAGGGAGGCCATATCAAACATTTATAAGGTAGGCAATAAGGTAGGATATTAATTCTGTTCACTACACACACACACACACACACACATACACACACACCCTTCCGTTTACGTGGCTTACGCAACATGCTAGACAGGGTTTTTATAACAAAAATTACCTGACTACAAACTTAAATAAAAAATTAATTGAGCAGTAAGTAGAGAAATTCTGGATATAATTTTTCGGAAGCGTCATTATTAAAAAGGATTCTTCTAAAATATGGAAAAGATTTCAAATATTTATTTCAAACAAACTGTAAAAGACAGAAGCTTATTCCGCACATAACTTGAGCAAGTAAGGTTCAAGGTTTAAAAAACTAAGTTGTGGGGTCTAATATTGCTGTAAATTATTAAATAAAGGATAAACAAGTAAGCAGTACGTGATGGTGTCCGAGAGCGTTGAGGCGCATTTCTGGTCGCTCTGGAGACCAATGGGTCGCGGATTCGAAACCTACTGAGGGCATGAATTTTGTGTTTGTCTTGTACTAAAAGCCCGGGATACTCGAGCGTTGTTAGCATGTAGGAGAAAATTGTTGCCCACTGCTCCTGCATCAAGGATAATGTCTCTATGCACTTTAACGGCCACGATTCCACTTGGAAAGACATGGAGGTCTTTCAAAGAGATTCCTATAGAGATTCCTCTATAGAGATTCCTCCTAACACGCGACACTGCCTCCTCCAAATGACTCTCTTTCACGGGTATTTGACTGATAATAACAGGTTCCACGTTCCGTCCAGATCAAAGAACGCCTACGTTCGCTCTGTAAACTAAACCTCGATTCATCTGTGAAGAGAAACAGACCTCCATCGGTTTGAATGCTCTTCTCCCATTGCAAACGCTCCCTCCTGTGGCGAGCGGTGAGAGATGCACAAATGACTGGCCTCCTTGCATAAAAGCCTGCTGCAGCAATCTCCTGCATAGAGTAGAAGATGATATCATTCTTCCAGTGGCTGCAGCAAGGGAAGATCTCATTTGCGTTTAGGTGTAGAGTTTCAGCTCCTTCGTGCACATATAGAGTGTGCCCAAATCAAAAGGAGACTACGGTTATATCTAACGAATATATTAATTATAGAATATTTTAAAACCAGAATACTTGACGTACAGTTAATCTGCAACATGACGCCTACACATAATTGCCTTTGATAATGATGCACTGATCTCAGAGCCTAAGAAGCGAATGATAGCTTCAGTGTTGAAACTCCTGGATTACATACGGATCCTTTTCCCAAAGTGTTCTACACTTCCTTGTCGCAAGTAAACCGATGACCTATCAGTGATTTTTTAAGGGGCCGAAAATATGGGGGTCACATGGGGAGATGTCAGGGTTGTACGGAGGATGCTTGAGGACTTCCCATCAAAATGTTTTCAACAAGTGGAGGGTCTTCTTAGCCACGAGTGGTTTAGAGTTGTGCTGGCACAGCACTATCCATTTCTCTCTGCGCTTGTTTTCGATGGCCCGTTTCGGCTTCAGCAACGTGTTGCAGTACCGTTCAGCGTTAACTGTTTCACCCCGTTTTAGCCTGTTGAGGAGTATGGGTCCTTCTTCATCGAAAAAGAAACTGAGCATTACTTTTCCAGCCTTCATGGCAGAGTGAGTTGTTTTAGGACGTGGGGAGCCGGGATGACGCTACATCTATCGACAATCAGATTTACCAACTTCGATTAGATACAACGGCGCTACAGTGAAACTCTCCTTTTCATTTGGGCACACCATATAACTGCAGATACGGTATTCTGCCCTTGTCGTTGTCTTTGATCTCCTTGATCTTCTGTGCTTCTGGAGGCCGAGTCTATAGTTAAAAATTTTTGCTAAAGTCCGTGGAGATCCACATTTAGCCATTTGGCCACCATGTTTGACTTTGTCCTGCCTCCAGTCTACCATGAGCTCTCTATCGCAACTCGTCTGGAAAATGATACCTCGAAGCCATCCTGATAAATTGGCTATCTCGGATTTTAAATAATAGGATGGCGTACCACTAATTTGCATATTATATTTTTCCATAGCAGCGTCATTTCCTTAAGAATATATTCAAATTTCGTATCAATTGGTTTAATTTTAATGAGTTATAGCACTTTTTGTGATTTTTCCTTAATTTATGGAATCCGGAGTAATTCATCTAGTGCCCTTCCGCTTATAAATTTAAATGAAATAAAACAGCGTTTCTTAATTAAGTTTGCATAAGTTAAATCATGAGCTACTTAACGTAGAGCATATTTAAAAAGTTTAGCTCATCAAAATTTAATATTTTATATTTTATACACAAATCGCTTAAAAGCAAGGATTAAAGACGATGACTTAAATACGTTAATATATTTTAATTTCGCCATGTATTTTATAAAATCTCCATGAATATTTATAATAATAACAATTAATCCCACGTTTGGAACAGGAAGCACGCAGCGGTGTAATGAGAAATTGCGACGTTCAAAATCGCTGCTATGGCTCGACTGCTTCTTCAAGTTGATGTGCATAATTTGAGTGGCGATAGCTTCCAAACAGTGATAGATCGGTGAAATCTGACAAGTGGAATGAACTTCTGAGAAAATTCTAATGCTGTTTGATATGTCACAAGACCCACTTTCTGTTTGAGAAAAAAAATGTCCTCTTATCATATATGGTAGATTTCAAGTTGACGGCCAAATTCTTTGTGTTCAAAATGTAGGTCCTCATATATGTTTCATCTTCGTGTGCTCAATTGTTTAAATTTCCTATCGTTTTTGGAATAAAAGGATGTACTAGGACTTTAGGGAGGGGGGTTATTAGAATTTTTGGCGTCGACTACCAAGGTCATTTTGCGCCTTTTACACAAGATAAATCTGTACGCAGCCCGGGACAAACACAAACATCCATGCCCACGGCGGGATTCGAACCCACGACAAGGCAGACTTGAGAACTAGAAAGCCTTAGGATCACTCTTTATTTAAGCAAAGACGTTTGTATTTAGCGGCCCTTTCAAAACAGTGAATGACGTTCTTCAAGCCATCGAAATTTCTGTACAAAAAAAGGAAGTACTGAAGTAAACCGTGTTGGTGCATTCCAGCATCGAGTTAGGCTAACCACCAGAGTTGTGAAAGTTTTGAAGACATGAGCAAAAGGGATCGATAAATTTTCAGGTGTAAATGCGGCAAAGTAATGCTTGATATTAAGAAAAGTAACCTCGTGAACCTCGGCAGTTGTCTTCCGGGCAAAATGTATAAATTCCAACACCGAGAATGATCTCATAACTGTCGGTAAATGAATTTCACTTGAGGCAGAAGTGAATTTTTCGCGTTGTGATCAATTATTGATTTGTCAAGACCTAAGTTAATGACGAGTAATTCAGACAGACGATGTTTATATAGTACACAGTACACTACATTAAAAATTGCAAACCCAAAATTACATTTAACGCGGAGTCTTATTGTAATTTTATTTAATGTTTATACTTCTCACTTCGTTTCTTGGGAGGTTTTCACATTAACGGTTGCCGGGCTACGCACAACACGTAGCATGGAATGGCGGTCCCCAACATGCTCGCGAAAACAGAAATTCTGGATCGCAAAAGTAATGCTCATCACTTTCTTTGACAGCACTAGCATTATCCATAAGGAGTTTGTATAATAATACATCAGTCGATGACAATTCATAGCAACACAGCAATTAGCTAATGACAACGATAGACAGCGATTAGCTATTGGTAAACACAGTCATAACAGCAATTATTATTTGATAGCAAAATCCGCCACAGTACTTAGCCTATTGATAACCGAGGCCAACGAGACACAGGCCAGGGCACTCAAAGGTCACCTGACCATCGGAATCCGGGCAACAATTCACCCTTCATTATCTCCATTTTGGATTTTAACAATCAGTAGTTTTTCGTTTGTTAGAAACATTGTATTTTAACAATCGTACAACGTAATAAAACTGCCAGCGAATGTTCACACTTAGCCGATGAATGTTCTCTCTAGGTTGTTTTGCCCTGACCATCATAGGCCCACCAACAGTCCAACCTTCTTTGGTTTCAACAAACGAAAAAATACTAATTGTAAAATCTAAGATGGAAACAAGAAATTAATCCTCCCGAGGAAGGTATAGAAAAATAGCGGAAGCTCGAACTCATATATTTTACCCTTTTATCTCACTTTTTAACCTCCCATCCCCAATTTTTTAAATCGAAAAATTGATTTTCTCGAATGTAGTATTTAGAAAGTGTAAAAGAGCTCTTGTCTTTTTTCGTTTCTCATCATTTCCGATCGAATGATATATCACATGCCATATGTTGCCATAGTTCTAAAGACCAGTAACTGCCACCCCCCACAACTCCGATTCCATTGGGACAATTTGGCCCAAACTTCATAGTAATGTAGATCTTGCTTAGAGGAATCTGCATACCGAATTTTACTCCTTTATTTGCATAAATATACGTAGACCTTTTGGTCCCCTCAAATTTCCACTCCCGAAACTCCGACCCAGTGGGCTAATCAAAACCAAAACTATAAATAGCGAAGATGCACATGCGAAATAGTAAGCTACATTCCGAATTTCAACCTTCCAACTAAAAAAAATGCTGGAAATTGTGAAGGGGACGGACAAGCGGACATTGTGAAACCAATAAGTAGCTCCATTCTTCCGCTATTTAATAATGAAGGTTACACTGTTACTCGGCCTACTATGGTCAGGTGATATTTCCGCGCCAGGGCCTGTCTTTTTCGTTGGCAACGTGTTCAGCGGCAAATACGTAATATTAGCTGAGTTTTTTTGCATTGTACGATTGCTAAATTACATTGTTAAACTTTGTCTGTAGCTGAATTTATGCAGTAGATGGGGCAAATATCCCATCTTGAGTAAAAGCAGTATATAAAGAAAGTATGGACAATCTTTGTTGCATGCAGCCATTTTGATTCCTACTTCATTCCTATTTCATATGATGATTGCTTCTTGCTTGCAGTAAATTCAAACTTTATAGATTGAAGACTTCTTTTTTGACAAAAGTTAGAGGGGAATGTGCCTCAGAAGTTTGAATTTGTTGCAAACAAGGAGCAATCATCATACGAAATAGGAATCAAAATGGTTGCCTGGAACAAGGAATTATCCATACTTTCGTTATATAGTGCTTTAGTCTTGAGCATACATAATAGGTCAACAGTGGAGAACGCACGTGTGCACAGACCATTAGATTTAAAGACCATGGTGTTGGTAACAATAACCGTTACATCACTTAACTATTGATAACGACAGGCCTAAAAGCAATTAGCTACTGGCAACAATAGGCCTAACAGAAAGTAGCTGCTGATATTAATCAGCTATTCATAACGATAGATTTGACCGAATTAGGTTTTAATAATAATAGGCTTGCCAGCGATTAGTTACTGTTAGCAATTACTACTGATAACGATAGCTCTTACAGTCATTAGCCACTAACAACAATAGGTATATCAGCATTTAATTACTGAGAGCAATTACTATTGAAAACAATAGCTTTAATAGCAATTAGGTTTTGATAACAAGAGACCTACCATCCATTAACTGTTAGTAACTAACAACAATAGGCTTACTATCAATTAGGTATTGATAACAATAGGCTTAATAAGGTAGGTCTTATTATTAGTAAGTAGTATTCTAACAACAGATGGTGACAACAATAATACTTGAACACTAAAGCACTATATAAAGAAAGTGTGGACCACTTATTGCAGGCAGCCATTTTGATTCCTATTTCATATGATGATAGCTTCTTGTTTTGTAGCAAATTCAAAATTCTAAGTTTGCAGGCACATTCGCCTCTAACTTTTGTCAAAAAGGAAGTTTTCTCTTTGCAAAGTATGAATTTACAGCAAAACAAAAAAAGTCATCATATGAAATAGGAACCAAAATGCCTACCTGCAACCAAATGTCCATACTTTCTTTATTGAACACGTACGCAGAACGCATTACTGCTTAATAATATGTATGATATAACACAGGTGTTTTGTAATTGATTTATCTCATTTTATTTGTGGTTTTATCATTTCTAATTAGGCAAATGGACAATAACGAACTGACGTGTGTCGACGATGCGGCCATTAGAGGATTGAAAGATATGGAGATCCTGTAAGTTCTAAAAAAAATTTCCTTTTCATAAATACTAAAAGTTTCAACCAATCTTTAATGAATTTATAACTAGTCGTTAATTAGGACGGAAGCCAATTTGAAAATGCGCCTCTTTGACGATCCTATATTGTTAATGTTTTAAAATAATTATTGGCATAGTTCGATAAATTATAGAAGTTTTGCAGAAGCGCATCACCAAAAAGGAATTAATTTCCGAACGCGTTTCTAAATTGAAAAAGAAAATTTAATTAAGGTGGGGAGGGAGGTTGCTTTCGAGTCATAAACACATTTTTCGCGTACGATCGTAAATTAGAAATTTCCCCGACAGATTAACAGGTGAAATATAATGTAATTAATGCGTTTTCATCTCTAAGTGATACTCACAAAACATTTGCCATGCAGCTCTTTGGCGAGGTGCTCTTGTTAATGACATTTAATGGGGGGCATTCATCACGCCCTGCTTTATGAATTTTGGACGTTTTATGCGTGAAATTGGTCACGCTGATTCTCGATTTCCAGAGGGGGTTTTATATAGGATTCTAAAATTGACCTTCCACACAGGGTGATTTACGTTTATGTGAACGAAATTGGAATGCGCCTGCCTGATTCGCCTCATTGTTGTCGCGAATCCTTGTTATTGTTGTCCCGATAGGATTAAAATCCTGTTTTAGCTTTAGGCTTTTGGGGAGAAACAATGCCGAACAAGCGCGTTTTGGGGAAGGATATATATACATAAGTGGTAAATTATTAAAACCACCTAACAGTTTTAAGCAAATTAGCTATGACGTCACGCTTTTGCCGCTTTAGAACGAGACGGATGCTTACGACACTGGTAGCATTATAGTCCGATCCCGCTGAGAATGAAATAAAATAGAAATGCTCATTTGTTAGTTTTATCGTTTAACCGTGTTGCTTTAATTCACCATAAGGAATAAACCCTTTCTCTTCGGATATTTGTTTTGTAAAAAAATCATGAAATAGCATTACAATGTTACTCAGAAGTAACCATATTTTTAACGTGGTCTAATTCATTGATAGTATTAGGTCGATCATTTTTATCAATATCTTTAGAAAGTGATTCCTAAAACGTAGAGGTTATTAATTTGATGACAGCAATGCCATCTCTTGACGAGATATATAATATGCAATAAACAATATATTATATTTACTATAATAAGCAATATTATATTTACTAATATTTTCTATATAAAATAAATAAGGAAAAAAAACAACACTAGCAAAAATAATTTGCCTCTGAAACTTACAGGGTAAACAACGGATTTAAGAGACTTTGAACATAGTATGATTGTAGGAGCTCGGAAGCATGGAACCAGTATCAGCGAAACAGCCATATTCGTTATGAAAATGTTTAAAGACTGGGTCTGCCAGCCAAAAAACTGGGTCCCAACGTAGAAATTGTGGTCGTCATCGACTATGAATGCTCTGGCAGAACAGAGAGTGTCCAGAATTGTAAAAGACTACAGAAGGGCAACAATACTGTAAATTAGAGCACAGCTCTCGAATGATCTTTGAACGCACTGTTTGCAGTTTACTGCATCGTATGGAACATGGAAGTCATAGGCCTGTTCGAACATCTTTGCAGTCTGGAGGTAGCAAGAGAAAATGAGACATTTCGCACAGGACTACATGGATTGGAAAGTCGAAAATTAGAAACAAATGATGTGGTCCGATGAATCACTTTTTCCATTACACAAAGCAGATGGCCGGATGAGAATTTGGCAGAAACAGCATGGAAGCTGCAAAAACAAGGTGGAGGCAGTTCGGGGAATGTTTTCCTGGCATGCTTTGGACCCTTAAATTCGTGTTTAGCAACGTGCGAATCGCTCGATATATCTAAATATCTAAATTGCTGACCAACTTCATCCTATCACGTTGATGGCTTATCTCAATGGAGATGAGAAATTTCAGCAAGATAATGCGTCCTGCCGTAGTGCTAACATTATAAAGATTGCTTTCAGGAATATGAAGGACAGCATACTTTATAGGTGCCCCTCAGAAGTATTTGTGGGGTGAAATTGAAAAAGCCACCAGACAACTAGAACCACAATATTCAAATCTCACACAACTACGAAGTGCTATTGACCACTATAGTAGGATAGTGTAAGGTCCTAGAAACCACCTTGCCTAAAAGAATCGACGCAGTATCATAATAAATTTACCACTCAGTGGATACGGGCTTTTTCTGACCTAGAATTTTCATATTCAATTTCGTTCTCGTAAATGCGAATCAACCTCTTTATTTATTTCAACGTGAGGAATAGTGCATTGCTGAAATAATGATTCTGTGATTAAAGTAACGTTTGAATGTTTTCACAACTATTGGGTTGACGTTAGGATTAAGATAAACATCGAGAATGACATCTAAAGAAAGTTTTTACTTAAATGAAGGTTTTTAGATCTTCTGAGGGTGTTTTACATTGCGAGAAAAGAGCCCTGGTTTGTCTTAAAGCTGTCTCCGTCAACACTGGCCACGCTCCTACCTGGAGTTGAAGTGCGCTCTGTGGTATTTAAGCTTGGATTCTAAAACAAACTGTTCTCTGCTTAAAACTAAAGCTTCAGGAACTTAAAAGGATTTGGTAAACTGTAGAGTGGAATGATGAAGAAGAGAAGGAGGATATAAAAAGTCTGGAAAGGAATTTAAAGAGGAGGTAGCGAGAGAGAAAGAAGGTCAGGATTTAGATATCAGAAGTGTAGATATTTAAAGCCTGGGTGATTTATATAAGCAAATGTTTGTAAACATCTCAAATTTGTGTATTTGTGTATTTTGTGTAAACGGGCTGTTTTTTTATGGCTAAAAAAAGGAGAATTTAGGTTAAAATGGCGAAAGCACATTTAGGAATAGTTAAGTACACTGCCTTGAAATAATGCAAGCCTACTAGGGCGTCTAGTCACATTATGCAGTTATCACATGCTCCATTCTTCTGGGAAGACTTTACACAAATTTCTGAAGGTTACAGCTGCAATTTTGTACAGATGTTCTTCATTTAGAGCAGCTGCCAACTCAGACACTGATAATAAGAAGTTGGCATTATAACCCATCCCACTGAAACCTGACAAAGCCTACTGAAATCTACCAGAAACTACCAAGACCTATTTAACACCACCAAAACCTGTCAAATAGTTCTGTTGGGTTGAGGTCGTGACTCTTTGAAGGTCATTCATGTTCTTCCACACCCATTTCAATGAATCATCCAATGACGCACCTTTATTCATGTTGATAAACAAATAGGTCTTTGCTAAACTGTTCCCACATTGTAGATAGTGCAGAATGGTGTAGAATGTCCTGGTAAACCTTGGAATACATAGGTTTCAACTCTTCTTGATAATCCATCTGTTTCAACTCCCGCCGAACAGTCCTGATAGTTCCTGATGCTTCTCCAGATTCCATAGTAGCAGCAGAAGCCAATCGATTATCCTTTATTATTTGCGCATCTCTGTGACTGTGCTGTTTCAAAAGTGTTGCCCCTTGAAGTTTCCACTGCGCTTTTTCTAAGTGCTTTGTACACAAATTGATAGTAGACATTATGACCAATGGAGAACAATGTATTACATGAAATAGCCTATTAGCTACTTACGAGAGTGAGAAAGGAATCCGCTTGCGTCATAAACGAACTCAATGGATGAGTCATCATCATAATCCTCCCTTGTAATTCTCAGAATTCAGTCTTTTAAGGAGTTTGGAAATCCGTCCTGAACCTATATATGCCATATCCGGAAAGTAAATTGACAAAATTTAAAAAACCGCCAACAATTTTTTATAGTTTTTATTGGAATTCAAGGAAGTTTTGTAGGAACGTTCTCTAACAAGTCTACTTATTATTTGTACTGGAAAGAGCAAATTGGACTCCTTCTCGGCCGCTTATGCAAACCATTATTCATGCTCTCTGGAATTCACTTCCATGGGTTTCGCAACCCCTTTTGCTGATCCTGGTCCATTTATTTCGGAAAGCTCTTATTGTCTGGGGCTCCGTAATCTTGACAGAATACTGAGTTTAACATAGAGACCACAATTTTTCAATGTACCCAATGTGAGGGACATTTGGAGCGCTGTTCTTCCTGTGCACAAAATCCAGTGTACGGAGTCCAGGTAGCCAATCATTATTCGGGCGTCATGGGCCCAGAATTGTATCAAGCTATGGTGATGAAGGATGATATTTTCTTTACGCGTTCCTTCAAATACACTACGCCGTTCATGGTTCCTAGACATTTCCATCCAGGGCCCCTATTCTCGAATTTTTCATGTTAATAACTTACGCGGTAAAAACACGAACGATTAAACAAAATTGATATTCTCGAAAATCAACTCATATGAGTAGAGCCCGTGAATAGATCATATGACAACAATTTCCGATTATTTGATTGGTTTTTGCTGAATAGTCTCGATTCCAGAAATCAATGACGTACTTCCTCTCACCAGCCGAGTTCGTATTGTAATTTGAACTGCAGAATACCAGTCGTCTGAGTCGAAAGCACTCGAGTGAGAAAGCGCGTGTGAGATTAATTGCAACATGAAAATTTCGTGAATAAGGGCCCTGATCCATTGCTTGCCAAATTAAGTGCCTCTTCAGAAATTTAGTAGGGGAATCGAACTGTTTGTCATAAATTAATTGGGAAGGACCCATAGTGTGGTAAAAATGGCTTCTTGGTACTTCTGCTAGACTATAAGGGACGTACGTCGTCCCGTCATCAATGACCAATATTCTCGTTTTTTTTCGTAGAAATTGCGAAGAGCTGTTTTCGAACGTTTCTCTTGGGATCCCGTTTACGTAGGGGCGGCTCTTTAACTTTGATGTCACTCACAGTCGACTTCTTCATACCAAGTTGTGAGGCTACACGACGAACACTTAGCTTAAATTTCGGTTCTTTCCAAAAGCAGTCCGAGCTCTGACGGCATGTTTCTCAGGGGAGACCAACCAAGTTTCTTGTAATAAATTGTACTTGATGAACCTTCACCTCTCCTTATGATTTGCCAAATAAACTGCCGCGATCTGCTTTCTTCAACGAAGTGTTTGATAGTTTTCTGCTTATGGTCGTTGCAGTGGTCTTTCTACTAATGCTCTCAGATGAGTCCTTAACCTGTAGGAAATGTGCAGAGTTAATGGGAAAACCCTTTTTGCGAAGACTTCATTTTCATAGCAACCAATTTTTTTGTTTTTCATGGAAAAGAAATTCAGCTTGCAGAGCTATTAGCACCATGCACAAAATAAATAAAGAGAACGGGCCCGAGGACAGAACCCTTTGGGATACCCGCCTTTACAATGCGGGGCGTGGAGAAATTTTTACCAACTTTGGCTTGATAGAATCTGTCGCTAAGAAAGGATTTCACCATCATAATCAAATCAGGAGGGAACCCGTCTCTAATCATCTTGTAGATTAGCCCCTCATGCCACACATGATCGAAAGCTTTATTGACATCAAGAAAAAACACGCCACAGTACTTGGAAAGGTTTTGTGAGGTGCTCAGATCTTCAACGAGCCTCCATATCTGCATCTGCATAAGACAAGAAGTATGCTAATTAATTAGCGTGCGTGCACATGGCCACACGCTATTGTTGTACAGTTTTATTTTTTGTCACTTTATTTTCCGGATACGGCCTATCATATGTTGTCCTTTTCTTTGATACAGTGCTATTTTGAGACGGTCGATCGATTTCAAGTTCGCCTTACTTTCCGTCTATAGTTTGAAGCTTTTTCTCGAGGTATGGGCTCCGAGTTCATAGCCATATGGTTGTGCATGAACCGCGTCAAAAATGGTTTTTTAGGGTAAAAAATATTGTGGAAATGCTGTTATTTTTAACATGAAATGTGGTATTTTAACATGATAAGGTTTTTAGGCCTGGAATTATTCCGCAAAATGTATGATGCAAAATTCGATCATAAAGCGTTTCGAGTGAAACCAGAGGTTCCGGGTTCGAATCCCAGTGTAGGCAAGCTTTTCAACATGATAATGTTTTTAGGCCGGGGGTCATTTCGCAAAATGCGTGATGCATAATGCTCCTTAATTCTAAGAATTCAATGCTTCGGACTACAGTTTCGAAATTTATGATTTTTTTTTTGTTTTTGTGCGACCCCGTTCTCCACAATAGTTGGTGCCCGTGACTTTAGAACCCCCTTCCCACATCAGTACCATTGGAAACTTTCAGTACTAAGATATGACATGTAATATATCAAACAACTCGCAACGAGGCGTCAGGCCTATTTTTATCCATAGCTAATTGCTATCAAAAGCAAGTTGCTGTTGGGCCTACTGTTATCAGCGGCTAATTGATATTATGCCTGCTATTATCAATAGAAAATTGGCATTAGGCCTGATAAATTAGACCTATTGTAATTACCAGATACTTGTTGCTAAGCCTGTTATCAATAGCTAATTACTTAGGCCTATCATTATCAATAGCTAATTTGTTGCACCTAAAAACATGATTCAACCTTTCGGACTGCAGGTTTGAAATTTATGACTCTTTTTTACCATTTTACCCGGTCTTTATTCGCAAAAATCCTATGAATCCATGTAAATTGGCTATTTATAGCATGAAATTAAGGGCGTTGTTTAAATTTAAAGCTTTTTTATTGTGTTGTAGATAAGGTATAAATAAATAATTTAGGGTTCATAAAGAAACTAAAGAAGAGAAGAAGAGAAGTGTTCTGCTTATTGAAAAGGAAAATTCTTAGCCCTAATGAACTTAACAAGAAACTTATTCAGAAGTTTAGAGCTTAAATGACGTTAACTAGAACTCTTTTTCACTGTGGAATCTTGTCAGCTTTAGCTTAGTTGATGAAGTGCCTTTGCATTCGTTGGAAGGATAATGACTCATAAATATTTATCTCCAGTAAGATGCCCGTCTTTTGCGACACACTCTGTCGGCTTTCCATCCTTTGATCAGCCGACTATGTTGATAAAAGCTCGTCGGACTCCTGACGCACCATTGTCGCAGCGCGCGAAAACCGCAAGAACAGGGAAGAGGAATCATTCCCCTCTTTTGTCGTAATTGCTGGAGCACATGAAAAGTTTTGCATTCCTATGCGTTTGTTTCTTGCTTGCATACGGGTTCTTCCTCTAATGAAGTCTGGAGACGTTAAAGAAGTGACGAAACACAGGGCATAAAAACATACACATGTTACAAAATATGGTCGATATGATTACCGCTAAGAGCATGACAATTAACACACACAGCCCGAAATACATGCCTACGATAAACAATCAAAACTGATCCACATATCTCGGATCTTATATTAACAAGTCAGGCAACCGAAATGCCCAGGACCGATAGGATTTTAAAGTAATCGAGAACGAAAAGGAAAGCATTTGATTTCTAAAGAAGCCTTTCATTGTTATGAATTAGATGCGGTTGCTAAGGAAGCCTCTGGTTGCTAAGCAAGGCGTACTTCTATCTGAAAAGTTAAATGGAGAAAGTAGCATTTCTCTACAGATTAGAATATATATGAATCCTTTAATTTGTTAGCATTCCTATTTAATAATCTTTCTTCAAAAACTACTGCCAACGCTTTTCTACCTAAGCATGCATCATTGAAGGGATGAGTAGCTACTAGCTATTGTTATAATTTGCCTAACACAAACTAACTATTGATAATATAAGGAGTAAGTAGTTACATGCCATATCTTAGCAGTGAAAGTTTCCAATAGTTTCATAATGGTATCATTAAAACACGAATCATGGAACCAAATTCAATTATCATTAATTCTACGATATATTCATTCATGACACGTCATTGCAAGTTGTTTGATATATTACATGCCATATTTTAGCGTTGAAAGTTCCAGTGAACCATAATGGGTCCACGAAAAGCAGGTGCCATTGAACCGATTTCGACTATCAATAATTTTATGTTATGTTCATTCATGGCACATCATTCCACGTCGTTTGATATATTACATGCCATATTTTAGCACTGAAAGTTCCAATCAACCATAATGGGTCCACGAAAAGCAGGTATTTTTGAACCGATTTCGACTATTAATAATTTTACGTTATATTCATTCATGACATATCATTGCAAGTTGTTTGATATATTACATGCCATATTTTAGCGTTGAAAGTTCCAGTGAACCATAATGGGTCCACAAAAAGCAGGTACCTTTGAACCGATTTCGACTATTAATGATTTTACGTTATATTATTATTATTATTATTATTATTAATTATATAACACTCCTATAGGAGTAGTTGAGAAAAGGGATAAAAACCGTTCAGGCGACGCCGAACTACTCGAGCCACAAAGGCCATACGACTTCCAACAGAACGTCCCTAGGAGGGGCTTCCAGAACATAAAGTACAAAATTACCGGTTATTGTAATTCAAGATAGTGTAGTCTTAAGCGTCTCTTCACATGGACGCAGGTGGTTACGCAGGCTGGAGAGACACATTCAAAAATCGTGCTCCGGATACTGAGGGGCAATTCATTCCACAAAGTGATGGCGTTGAAGGGAAAGCATTTCGCAAGAAAAGTCGAGGTCATAATGGGAACCTCAAACAAAAATCTCCGTGTAAGGCGTGTGCTAGCATCACACTTAAACCAATCTTTTATATATGAGACCGGGTGAAGTTCAATTCGTAACGCATCAGCGATTTCGGACGTCAAAGCCACCCTACTAATTGACATAACGGTCGGGAGTTTATGTCGAGTGCAGGTCAGCGTTACTGAGTCAGTCCTGGACAATTTAAAGGCGGTTCGTATAATTTTGTTGTACGCAACAGTAAGCCGCTTTAGGTTGGCGGTAGATGACGAGGACCAGAAGAGCGCTCCATAGGCGACACAGGGCACAATTACCGCAGAAATATAGTGACAGATTTGGGAGTAGGAAAGAAACGATCTCAACCTTTTCACCAGAAAGGTCTTCCGATGTAGACTAGTAATAAGGGAATCAATTAACTCGTTAAAACGAAGTTTGGAGTCAAATGGAATACCTAGAATCTTCAAGGAGGCCGTAGTTGACACTTCCTTTGAAATAATCAGTACATTGGTTTTGGTCACATTAAGGCTTAGTCCACGACTGGTGTACCATTTAGACAAATAAGTGAGATCTTGCTGGAGACACTCGTTGATCATTGCCTCCTCTTCCAAACAGTAAGGGGCGAAGAGGAAGTTATCGTCAACATAACTTAGTATTTCTAACCTGAAGCAATGGTTGAAAAGTGAGGCCGTAGAAACTGCAAAGAGAAGGGGGGCAAGACCCGATCCTTGAACTATTCCTCGTTTGGAAATTTTTGTTTTGGACGAGTCGTAATCGATGGTGTTACTTCTATCCTGAAAGTAATCGGCAAAGAGCTCCAGGTAAACATCAGACACCCCTAAAGAGGCAAGATCGTAAATAAGCTGGGCTCTTGAGATAGTATCGAAGGCCTTGGAGATGTCTGTTTGGGCGACAATGAATCTCCGATTTTGGTCGTAGGCCTTAACAGCCTCGTTATAAATATATAACGGCGTCCAGATAACTTTATGGCCAGGCCTGCTCCCTTTCTGTTGTTCAGGTATTCTTGACCATATAAACTCGGTGAGACGATGAAAAACCACTTTTTCCACGATTTTAGTCATTGGAGACAGAACAGAAACTGGGCGGTAATTTGCGATGTCCAGAGGGTCACCCTTTTTGTAAATGGGATTGATACACGCGATTTTTAGAGCTCGAGGAAATCTTCTTGTTTTAACAATTTGCGAGCACAAGTAGTGTATCAAATTGTACCCTGTAGTATTGAGATTTTGCAACATTGTGTCTGAGATTTTTAAAGGATAACATGGCCCCTTTACCTTGACCGTACGAATAAGCTTAAGAAACTGCCTACCGTCCGGAATTTCAGGATCAGGCGAAAAATTACTCGGAAGGACTGAAGATTCCATAATTTTCCCAGGGGCAGGTACATTGGTGGGGTTGTTAACCCAGTCCAGATAATCGTCGAAGGCCTCATACATAAGTTTAGGCGGTTTAACAGTGCAGTTTCGACGTATCAGCTGCCAAATCCGGTTTGATTTGGCATGCTGGAGCACTAGTGCTCTTTTAGCGGCTCTTATACCTTTCTTAAAGGTTAAATTCGCTTGTTTGTATAGTTGGCGAGAGTGTAGGTCTTGGGTGGAAGCGTAGTTTCGGTATGCCGTTTGCTTTGCTATCCACTTTTTATGCAGATCTTCGTTCCACCATTTGTTACGTGGCTTAGCGGTCTTGTTCCTGGTGGAGATTTGAAGTCCAGCAGATATAGCTGCTGAAGTAATCGTATCGTCAAAGTAGTCGAGGAGTAAATTGACATCCTCGACTGCAGTAAAATCTTCAAAATTAATGTTATCCAAGTTTCGGTGGAAGACTACACGCTTAAAATTTGTAAAATTGTAATAATTTAGGGAGGGCTTGAGAGGCAGTATTTTCTCATCAGCTGGAGCACAAGGAGACAGGGTAGCCTGAATAATCATATGGTCAAATTTAGGTACTGAAAAGATATTCAAATCACTATGGCAAAGGTTGTTAGAAATATAAATATGATCAATTAGAGTCGCTGACGATGTGGTTATCCTGGTCGGACTGGTGACGATTTGATTGAGGTGGAGAGCCTCAGTACTAGTTCTTAGGATTCGAAGATCTTGCGTCGTTGTATTATAATTAGTGTTGAAATCACCCAGTAAAACATTAACATGGGTTTCGTCAAGGTTGTTAATAAGCGTCGTGCAAGCGTCCATAGAAATATAAGAAGGTCGATAAAGCAAAGTAAAAGTAATCCAATTTGAGCCACAAAGGCACCTTAAGGTTACATGTTCAAGTCCATATTCATTCATGGCACATCATTCCAAGTCGTTTGATATATTACATGCCATATTTTAGCATTGAAAGTTCCAATGAACACTAATGGGTCCACGAAAAGCAGGTACCTTTGTACCGATTTCGACTATTAATAATTTTACGTTACATTCATTCATGGCACATCATTCCAAGTCGTTTGATATATTACATGCCATATTTTAGCATTGAAAGTTCCAATGAACCATAATGGGTCAATGAAAAGCAGGTACCTTTGAAGCGATTTCGACTATTAATAACTAGCTAAACCGACGCGACTTACATTCGCATAGAAAAAACGAAAGTCATATGCATATTTTTGAAGTTTTGCCTATTTATCTTAAAATTATGTATCATTCCGTCATTTCGCCGTTAGTTTAGCTCGCTGAGAGTCGCTTTTCTCTGTCTCCGGGAATTTCATTTAATCTACTGCACCTCATACATTTTCTCATATAAAAAAATCTTTTAAGGGACAGCAACTTCTGCACTTCTTTGCGTAACATGCAACTTGAGAACTGGCTTGAGAGAGTTTGGGCCTAATTTCCATTATTTGTTTACGCCAGGACATTTTTATTAAACTTTATTTAAATTGGCGTGTTTCTTTTTTCTTCAAATATGCTTTAATTAAATTATTAAAAACCTAAAAAAAAGAACTGAATAATAAATTATTAATAATAATAATAATGTAGCAACAGCAGGGATACGATCCGCCAGATAAACCGGAAGATGAAGCCCTATGTTGCCCCCCCAACAGGCCGAAGCCCAAAACGGGGTTAATGATACATATAAAATAGACTAATAAAAAAGAAAAAAGAAGATAACAGGAATGATTATTTTAATGATAATAATAATAAATAAATAAATAAATAGATAAAAACAAGGCCAAACGCCAGGCCGAGTCAGACAAGAAATTAGTAAAAAAAAAAAAAAAAAAAAGAAAAAATGATATAGTAATAACTGGCCGCTATTGCCTAAAGAGAGCACTGCGTTTGTCATTAAAAATATCCGACTGAGAGAAGTTCTTGTTAACAGTATTAATCAATTTATAGGCAGGATCGTGGTCCATCGCTTTGGTCCGTCTAGCACCCAAAAAAACCAAGGGCCGATGAGACCTACTAGAAGTAGGGATCTGTAACCCTATTAGGGCAAGGGTTTGAGGCGCTGCCAGTCTACCACCCATGATCTTTAGCAAAATATTTAAAAAAGACTTTACCAAGAATAGACTGCAAATGAAATGAAGGAGCCACTGAGGGAGAGTCAGTAGTTTGTTTCAGATGAGAAAGAAAGCGTTGATAGCTGTATAATTTCGCTTGTAATAGCTCAAACTGCTGAGTGTTACCGGAGAACCAAATCCAGGAAGCGTATAGAATTTTCGGTATAATAATTAATTTATACAAATGATAAACGTCTTTTGTCTTTTAAAAAAGTTCGCCAGACGTTTAATAATGCCAATGCGCTTACTGGTTTCGAGCAACAAAAAATCCAGATGGTCGGTGAAAGTAAAGCTCGAATTAAAGATAACACCCAGATCTCTAATAGAGGTACGCCGTTGGAGTTTATAAGTCATCAGGGTGTAATCAAACAAATAATTAGTGACTTTCCTGGAATAAGTAACGCAAAAAGATTTCGAAGCGTTGAGAGAGAGGCCGTTCTTCCCGGTCCAGCTAGCCACCTTATCCAACGCTACAGACAGACGGTTACAATCGTCCCAGTTACGAATCACAGAAAACAGCTTAAGATCATCGGCATACAGCAGAAATTTGACCTGCGAGTTAGCAAAAACTAAACTCAGGTCAGCGATAAAGATGTTAAATAATACCGGACCAAGCGGGGATCCTTGAGGAACCGCACTACGTATTTTGCCAATCGCGTACTCAGCCTTCGGTTCCTTAATAATAAAACTGCTCTCAAACAGAAATGACGCAAACCATTTTCTCAAGTTGTCCGTAAGACCAACACAATATAGTTTGTTCAAAAGAAGCCTGACGTTAATACTATCAAAGGCTTTACTAAAGTCCAGGTATAAAACATCGACCTGTTGTCTATGATCGATGCGAGGGGCTAAGTAGTGTAGCAAACTAGCTAAATTAGTTGAAGTTGATCTATACTTCCTAAACGCATGTTGTTCTTCAGGTAGATTATGGTCAATAAAGGAAGAGAGATGGTAAGCTACATAAGATACTAAAATTTTCGCCGGAAACGGAAGGATCGTGATGGGCCTAAAATCGTTTGGTGAACTAGGCCGCGCTGATTTCGGAATGGGAACTATATTGACTGTTTTCCAGTCCTGAGGGTAAGTACCGGTTGACAAAGAAACGTTAAATAAAATACTTAAAGGTTGTAGGATTACAGGTAAACAACCACTAACGAACTATAATGGGTCCACGAAAAGCAGGTACCTTTGAACCGATTTCGACTATTGATAATTTTACGTTATATTCATTCATGGCACATCATTCCAAGTCGTTTGGTATATTACATGCCATATTTTAGCATTGAAAGTTCCAATGAACCATAATGGGTCCATGAAAAGCAGGTACCTTTGAACCAATTTCGACTATCATTCATTTTACGTGATATTCATGCATGACACATCATTCCAAGTTGTTTTATATATTACATGCCAAATCTGAGCTTTGAAAGTTTCCCCTGAACCATACTGGTTCCATGCAACCACATACCATTGAACTTATTTCGACTATCATTAATTTTACGTTAATCATGACATGTTATTTCAAGCTGTTTGATATAATACCTGCCATATCTTAGCATTGAAAGTTTCCAGGGGACCATAATTGTACTACTAAACCACATACCCTTGAACCAGTTCTGACTGATATTGACCATCAAGGAAGACGATCACTTGTCTTCACTTAATTCACAAGCCTTTTCTCTGCTTTAGCTCTAGAAACTTCAAGGGAGAACAGCATTTGGCAATCCACAGGCTATTTATACAGGGTGTTTATGAATTGAGTACAGATTTTTTGGGAGATGATAGAAGAGGTCCTTAGAAGTATTTTTTGTCATATGAACTTGGGGTCCCCGCAGCTCCGTTTACTTACAATACTGCATTGAACAATCAAATGACACCGGAACGCAGTGTGCGTTGGTAGGCCTAGATTATTTTATTTTTAACAATTAACACAAGCAATCTACTGTAATAACTTTTACAGTAATTGTTCGAAATGACCGCCATTTGCTTCATAGCACAATTCGCAACGCCTTATGATGGAATGATGTACGCGTGGAAACAGTTGATTTGCACGGTCGCTGATGTCACCTGCTGCCGCGACAACACGAGCCGCCAATTCTTCTTCGGTATCTACGGGTTCGGAGTACATCATTGATTTTATGCTTCCCCATAAAAAAAATCCATCGGTGTGAGATCTGGCGATCTCGGTGGCGAAGCAACTGGTCCGCCACGACCAATCCAACGACCAGGATATGTCTCATTTAGGTAATTTCTAACTGCTCTTGTGTAATGCGAAGGTGCGCCGTCCTGTTGAAACCACATCAAATGTCTGGTCATTAGTGGAACATCTTCAAGAAGACCAGGGAGCTCCTCCTTCAGGAAACCAAGGTATGTTTGCCCGTTAAGACGGCATGGTAAGAGATATTACCCAATCAGGACATTGTGAATCATGGCAGCCCAAATATTCAACGAAAAACGATGCTGAAAACTGTTAACATGTGTTGCACATGGGTTGACATGAGACCACAGATGACTATTGTAGCTATTGAAGATTCCCTCTCGCGTAAACGTTGCCTCATCTGTCCACAAAACTATGGAAGGAAAGTCTGGAATCCTATTCTGTTGCTGCATAAACCATTCCGCGAAAGCACGCCGGGGACCATGATCATTGGGACATAATTCCTGCACCTTTCGAAGCTTGAACGGATGTTGCAGGTTGTCATGTAAAATGTTCCATACAGTGGTATCACTAGTATTCAGAGCAGCTCCGACCGCACGAGTACTTGTCGATGGATTTCGGTTAAACCTTTCCAAAACTTCATCCTCTAATTCAGGGGAGCGTAACCACCGACGACGTCCACCCTGATGATTATCATGAGCGAATGCGCCTGTTTCTCTTAGACGACGATCTACTGCACCAAATGTTCGTGAATTGGGAAGAATTCTGTTGGGATAACGTTCAGCATACAAACGCCTTGCACCATCCGTGGTACCAGCAGCACCGAGACACAGATGCATGTCTGCATAATCATTCCATGTAAAACGATTCATACTGTTTGTTTAACTTTACACATGTAAAAAGTATATCAAGTGAACTTTTTAAAACAAATCTTTACCTACTGCTTTCCCAGAATGCGATTAGTTCATTTACATATGGACTAATCGTATTTTACAAAGGGGTTGGATCGTGACTACCGAGAGAGAAGGCCTCCGCAATGAAACTGAATACATTGTTGCATCACATAGATAGTGCATTTTTATTCGTATTTCTACCAATAATAAGCCCTGAATTTGCACTATCTATGATGATGTAACAATGTATTCAGTTTCATTGCGGAGGCCTTCTCTCTCGGTGGTCACGGTTGGATACCATGGAATCTCCTTGACGAAGTTTGTCCTAAGACTTTTCAACAAACAAGCATGTGCACCTTGAAATTTCTTTGTAAACAATTACTTTAAAAGTTATTACAGTAGATTGCTTGTGTTAATTGTTAAAAATAAAATAATCTAGGCTTACCAACGCACACTGCGTCCCGGTGTCATTTGATTGTTCAATGCAGTATTGTAAGTAAACGGAGCTGCGGGGACCCCATGTTCATATGACAAAAAATACTTCTAAGGACCTCTTCTATCATCTCCCAAAAAATCTGTACTCAATTCAAAAACACCCTGTATATGGAACTGTATAGTAAAAAACGTGGTTCCCTATATTATTTTTGACCTTTTGAACCGGAAGTAGTTCACCAATTTTTTCCACCAACGAACTCAGTCTTCCGATTTCCCTAAGTTGTCGAATTGCGAAAACGGAAATCGAAAATTCGGAAGCGTTCGAAAGCTAGAGCACCAACAGACAGACAGACAGACAGACGGACGGACGCACATTGTGAAAACATAAGTACCTATCGGTCCTAATAATAAACTATACCTTTGACGTGCCCCCCCCCTCCCAGAGATGTTAGTCGAAGGCTGTAAGATCAGATGGCCGCAAAAGATGTAAACATATCCGAAACTGCGCAGTTTATTAACTTTACGCAGATCCGACTAACTAACAAGAGTTGAGCAATAACCATCCAAATGAATCGGCTCCTGACAGACGTTTATCGACAAGGAAAGTAAAGCGAACCTGTTACCTATGGGGCTCTGAAGCAGAAGGATAGTGCTGCGCACATGCTGACAAAGATGTATCGGCAGAAACGGCTACAATTTGTATTGCAGTACAGGAATTGAACCTCTCGTGATTGGTAAAGGGTCGCCTTCTCCGATGAGTCATGGTTTCTGCTCCATTGAGTGAATGAATGTTGTCGTTTTTGGGGGGGACACCTCCGAAAAATCATCCTGCAATCACTTTTTTAAAAAACACAAGCCCTTGGGGGCCGTATAATGAACTGGAGTATGTTTCCTTGGCGTTATCTGCGTCCACTGATACGCTGAAAATCACTCTCGCCCTGTTTGGTTATTTATCCATCGTTGCAGATCTGGTACATCCATACATGTTGACTGTCTTCCCCTGGGGCTTATGGGATGCTACAACTGGACAATGTGAGTACGACCAGAATTGTCATGAATGGTTTGAGGAGTACGACTAAGTGCTTCCCTGCCGCCGTAATTCTCCAAACCTAAATCTAATCGAGCACATTTTACATCACTTCGATCGCCGTATCGGCTACATGGATCCTCTACCATGCACCCTTCAGCAGCTCTTGGACGCACTGCAGTCTTCATTGCTGCAGATACAAGTGTACCTCTTCCAGCATCTTATTGGTACTCTCCCACGCCGTCTTGTTACTGTCCGTTCTGCATACGATGGTTATTTTGTTAATAGTTGGTGATCATAATAATGTGTAACCTCAGCCTCTCAACTTTAGGGAATTCGGAGAAAAGATATCTAATCTGATCTGATCTGTATGTTGGACATATATATACACTGCAAGAACTTAATCTCTGATGGCATCTGTTTTAGACCTGAAGATTGGATGCTAGATCAGCACATAATGATTTTGAAGGTTCCACGCAATAAAGTTGGACTGTTTAATGTCCCCAGTTTTATGTTCTATTTAGCATAATGGTTATAACTGAAGCTCTAAACTGATCGTTGCATATTAATAACTTCAACGGAGGCTTAACAGATTAATGCTGAGCTATAGCTGACGACGCATTTTTAGACTGGAGGCAATCACGGCTGCTTCGTTCTGCTGTTCTTAAAGATTCATGAACCTGTCTCTTATTTTCCACACATACTCATGAGATCGGAAGAGCTTCTATTATGACTCATCGTTTCGTGGATAGTAGGGTCATTTTCCTCATTGGATCCCTCCCTCTTCGGTCAAGAGTCTTTGTATTTGCTCCTGCTGCCAATCGATTATGATGCGGATAGGATTCACTCTATTCGTGACTTCGTTGAACATGCTGATATGTTTAATGGTCAGCTGCTTAAATCACAACTTCTAAACAGGCTATTGTAGCTGAATGAGCTATAACAGTCCTCTCAGAAGGAGTTGTTTTCGGCATTTTTTTCTCGCAGCACGAGTTTCAGTGTTAAACTGCTCGCTTTCATCTCTTCTCTATTTCTTGTCTATCACTGGTTTAGGAAAGCCACACCTACAGGCAATGAATTAGGTCGGAGATGGGCAACCAAGGCCCGCCGCCTTTTTTTACGGTCCACGAACCTTGTGGAAACTTGCTTTTTGCTTGTTATTTAAGTAGACCCATCTACTTAAGCATCCTTGAGTATCAAAAGTTGGCCCTTTACAAAAAATGTTTGCTCATCCGTGAATTAGATATACATTGTATGTGTGAAACACATGTAAATTTGTTTTACTTCGTTTTTATGTTATATGGTTTGAGGTCATGTAATCAAGTGTGTACTTATTTAAGAAGTGGTTAGATGAGTCTAATCATTGAATTTGATGAACTTGGTGGGAAATGACCTAATTGACTTCATAGAAAAGGGAGCCAAGATTGAAACAAAGAAGGAGCTGACTGAATTTTCGTACGGTCCGATATCCTGTCTAACTCAAAGACAATTTTATTCATCATACAGAGTAACGGAATATGCAGTATGGAATTAGTGATTTTAACCAAGCCTATTACCGAATCATAACTGGTAAAAACATGCGCCGGGAATTGAAACGGATCCAAATCGACAGTCGAACGACTATACGAAGACCCCTGATTTCTGCAAAGAACAGAAAAGTTCCTATAGGCACTGGACAGGTGAAGAGTGGAAAAAGGTTATACGGTCTGAGGAATCACGATACACGTTAGTTATGTGTCGACGCTTTGGTGGGAGCCCCATAAAGCAATATTTCCACTCAAGACCGTATCAAGATTTTGTTGGTGATGTCATGGTATGGAGATACTTCTGCTGGTATGGAAGTGATCTTCTGATATTCAAGGAAGGTCGGTGCGATCCACGGACAATCGGAGCATTGTTGCAACCAGGGGATCTAGGCTGAACTCATCGACAAGTTGTCGATCTCGACAAAATCTAACCGTCGACAAGCGGCATAGTCGATCATAAGCTATCTATCCCGAGACTTAGGGGTCTAGGCTGAACTCATCGACAAGCTGTCGATCTCGACAAAATCTAACCGTCGATAAGTGGCATATTATACATTTATACGTAAGTTTACACACGTATGGCTAGATGATATACACTGATATACACAAGTTTACACACACTTACACATAATTTTACACATTTATCCATTTATACGCATAAACACATACTTGTAGACACACTATATTATTATTTTCACAGTTCAAGTTTCGTAGCACAAGAGAGTATTTCATGTATGTAAATATTTTTAAACAAGTTTTTGTTAATATTTTTAGAAAATGTGTATTGTTGAGCTATGTGTATTTAGCCTGCAGGCCGGAAACGAAGGAAAAAAGATTTTAATAAGAAATCTGTTGCTAAATTCTGAAATAACGATTCCCAAGTGCATAGTCGACTGCTCTTGAATTGTAGACAATAATGTGCATAGTCGACTGCTCTTAAGGCAGTTGTCGATGGTCAAAGTCTACACTAGAAAATCGACGGTGTAGAGTCTGTACACTGTAGACTCTGTAGACAAGTAAACAAGTCTACACTGTAGACTCTGTAGACACTGTAGACAAGTCGTGTTCATGCTAGCTCAAATCGACAAATGCGTCATTAACCACGTAACCATCGACACTTGTCGACAGTCGACTGCTTGTCAATGAGCTCAGCCTAGACCTCTTAGTAGTAGCACAAACCAATCGACATGTAAATGTATATACGATCTCTGGCCGAGATGCGTCTGGGTTCGATGCTATCGACCGCTATCGGCTAACAAACAATAGAAATAATCAACATCGGCATAATATGTTTGTTTTCTAGTATTCTAAAAAGCTTCTCAGAATACAAATAGACTATTCAAAATAATTTTATATTTCAGAGTTTAGCCATACACATTTACATAATGTTAAACATTTATACTCACACATGGTTTACATTACAAATATAATTAAAAGTTTACACATATATACAGAAGTTTACATATATTTACACATAATCTTAAACATTTATAAACAAATACATGTACACTCATATTTACAAACACACATGTTTACACAAAGTGCATAAGTTTACATATAATTTTACACTTTTATACACAAGTTTACACGCATATGGTTAGATGGTATACACATATGCACCCAAGTTTAGACAAATTTACGCATGATTTTGCACGTTTATAAACAAATTTATACACGTATGGCTTGATGGTATACACTTAGTACACAAGTTCATACACATTTACATCTAAGTTTACACATTTTTATACATACGTTTACACATGATTTTACTCATTTTTACACAAATTTACACAAATATGACCATATGATATACCAATACATATAGATTTTTACATACGTTTACACGTAATTTTACACATTTATACACAAGTTTATACACGAATGGGTAGATGATCTACACTTATATACACAATTTTACACATATTTACGCATAATTTTACACATTAATACACAAATTTATACATGTACAGTATAAACATAAATACATACCGATACACACATACAGACCTGTAAAACACACGTATTATATTATTTTCACAGTCAAAGTTTCGTAGCACAAGAGAGTACTTGATCTATGCAAATGTATTTAAACAAGTTTTTGTTAATATGTTTAAAAATGTGTATTCTTGAGGTATGCTATTTAGCCTCCAGGAAGGAAGCGAAGGAAAAAGGATTTTAATAAGAAATCTGTTGCTAAATTCTGAAACAACAATCGCCAAGTTCATAGTCGACTGCTCTTGAATTGTAGACAAGAATAAGGCAGTTTTCGATCGTCAAAGTCTACACTATAAGTCGACGGTGTAGACAAATCGTATTCATGCTAGCTCAAATCGACAATTGCGTCATTTACCACGTGATGACCGTCGACACTTGTCGACTGCTTTCGATGAGCTCAGCCTAAACGCCCAAGTCCAAACTACGATAGTAGTTTTTATCCTGCAACTGACGGTTTCTTCATGGACGACAATACTACTGTTCATCGCGGATGATTGGTTCAGCAGTGGCTGCCCCAGAGCCGAGATTTCAGCCAAATCAGCGAATGTTATGAACCAGTTGGAACGACATATCCGACATCAAGATCGTCTTCCAGCAATCAGCTAAGAGAACAAGGGAATTTCTATTTAACGCCTGGCTTTCCATTGACTTTCAAATGCTTCAACCCAAATAGGGTCCAATAAAATATTAAATGATTGCTTCTTATTCATTGACTAGTGCGTTGAATTTTCACGGGAGGGCTGTTGCTTCACAGTCGGCACGACCGGAATCTTCCGCAATGGATTACGATTTTCTTTGAACCATTTACGCCTCTCAATGCCTTACTGTCACTAAATGTCTCTTTCCCGACGTTTACTTGAAGTCACCTGTAAATTTCAACCGGTTTCACCCCTTCGTTCACCAAAAACTTCATCGCACTGTTATTCCATACATACGCTACTATGCTTATTACTAGTCACTCGTATAGTCTGCGACTTGCGCGACACCCTGTCGGTGAGAGAAGATTCTTGGAGCTTCACATGATAAAAAAATAAAGTCTCGATTGATTGATTTTTACAAGAGGTGTTCAAAAAGTAATAATCACGGCTGAAATTAAATTTATTTCTACGGCACGGACAATGCTACGCGGCTGAAATTTTGAAGTCCTCGTTTGAAACTTCCGCCTGTGTTGTGTGAAGTGGCAACTTCGCCGCCAGGGAGTGTGATAGCGAGTGTTAATAAGGCGGATGTCAATGATGCACGTTACAAGCAGCGTGCTGTGATCGAATGTCTCGTTTCCGAGGGAGAAAATGTCTTTTATATCTGTAAGCGGTTATGTAATGTGCACGGGACAACCGCTTTCGACCGAAGCACTGTTAGTCGATGGGCAAAATGAGTGAAGTCTGCGAGTGGAATGACTGATATTGCCGACTTGGCAAGGAGTGGTCGCCCCTCCATAACTGTGACTCTAGTGATGAAGTAGCGCGTTGACGTACCGATGAGGGAGAATCGACGCATTACATTCGGACAGTTTGGTGAAAACTTGGCCATCAGTGTACGGAGCATTCACCACCTCATCGATGAACTGGGGTATTCCAAAGCGTGTGGAAAATGGATACGCAAAGAGCTCACGCGTGATCAGAAAGAATAAAGGAAAACAATTTCGTTTGGCCACATGTTTGGCCCTTTAAAATATGCACTCTGTAGGATCAAATATGCGCTGCGAAAAAGTGATTGCATGATCAGGACCAAGAATCGTAACGAGGGGGAGTATATGCTCTTCCGGAACGCTGGCATAAAGCCAAAGAAACGAAAGCAGACTTTTTTGAAAAATAATCAGTAGAACTGATGATTGTAAAGTTGTCTGTTCCGATACTTTAGGAAAAATAAATTTTGGTACGTTACTTTTTTGAACGCTCCTTGTAAAGTCTGTCTCAAAAGTATAGAGACTTTGCAAAAACTGTTATATTAGCACATCAGTAAATTTTTTGACCATACCAAATAAAACACTATTTATTCACACTGTGAACATGATTATTACATATTTTCAAAAATAAATAGCTTTTCGTTTTTTCACAAAAAAATATTTTGAAATAATCAGTACAAAAAAGTGTCTCAGAAGTATAGAGACTCACCTAATTAAACAACAATGTTCAAGCCATGTTCAAATAAAGTTACCATTGGACTTAATTACTTGAAACACTCTATCTTTCATTGATGAGATCAAGTTTTGAAGAAGACTTGGATCCAAATTAAACCAAACCATTTCGATTTCACTTTTCAATTCTGCAATGGAAGAGTACTGTCTACCGTTTGCATAAATTTTGTGTGTCATCACTGCCCAAAGGTTCTCAATAGGATTCAAATCCGGACTTTTGGCTGGCCACTTCATCATATTGTTACCCTGTGCTTCAAACCACTGGTTTGTTGACTGCGATTTGTGTATACTAGCATTGTCCTGCTGAAAAATGCCATTGTTCCCAACCAAAAAAGACATGAAAGGTACCAAGTGGTTTTCTAGGGTTTCTTGGTACTTTAAGGAGTTTTGTCTCCCAGTCAAAAATGCCAAACTGGTAGTCCCATTGAAGGAGAATCAACCCCACACCATCACACTTCCACCGCCTTGCTGGTTGCTATAAAAGGATTCTGGTTCCTTCCTCAAATCATGCCAGTAAAATGCATTTCCATCGGGACCATCCAGGTTCCACTTCTTTTCATCAGAAAAAATTACAGAAAGCCACTCATCTGTCCACGACATACGCTCCCGAGCCCATTCCAATCTAACTCTCTTGTGCTCCTTGGCTAGACGTGGTTTTGTCTTCTTCCTGATGTAAGCAAGTACAGGATTTGGATATTTGTCCACCCAATTCACGTGGTATTTTCCGTAAGGAATTTGTACCAGTAGCAGCAAGCCGAAAAATCTGGCGCACCTCTCGTTCAGTAGTGCTTGTTGGCCATCCTGTTCTCTTCTTAGCTTCACATATCCGTTTCTCTGCAATGATTTTGTGTACAACAGGCTTGGAACTTCCAATTTCAGCAGAAATTTCTCTAACTGTCTTGCCATTTGCTGTCAACCTCCAGATTTCACTCACATTGTATTTCATCTTTAGAAATGTCTTTTCCACCATTGTCACTCTTTATTGTGCAGAAATTAAATACAAATTATAACTTACTTTATAATTTGGACTATTCCAAAGGGTCAATTTTATTTAAAACAGGTTATGACCATTCAGTTTGGAGGTGAGTCTCTATACTTTTGAGACACTTTTTTGTACTGATTATTTCAAAATATTTTTTTGTGAAAAAACGAAAAGCTATTTGTTTTTGAAAATATGTAATAAACATGTTCACAGTGTGAATAAATAGTGTTTTATTTAGTATGGTCAAAAAATTTACTGATGTGCTAATATAACAGTTTTTGCAAAGTCTCTATACTTTTGAGACAGACTTTATAATGTGCAATTGTTGACTTTATAATATACAAATAATGTTTTTAGGTTCTCTGTCACTTTTCTTGCATGTTTGATTATATCCAGTACGTTGAAAATACCGTTTTTAATATTCGAAATTTTCTCTTTGTTTGGCAGGATCGAGCCCATTGAAACATCTGACTTAATTAACATTTTAAGAATTAATCGCTCGACATCTTCAAAATGAAATTTTTCTTTCTGCCATTGATAGTTCTTCTCCTTTTACAATTGTTTTCTAGTGAATGTTATTTTCGAATAGTAATCAGCTTTCTTCTATTTGTTGTCCTGGTGATCTGTTTCTCCGAATACGGTTTCAAAAGGGATGACAACTTCTCAGAATTGTGGTTCGATGAGCATTCAGGTGATTCAGGAGATTTTTCTTTTCTTCTTCTGTAATTTTCTTTTTTTCTCCCAGTCTTTATTGGAATTGATTTTGTTCTTTTCTGAGATCTCATTGTGCTTTAAATGAAGAAAAAGAGCCCTGATGAGATGGTGATTAATCGACTGTGGTGGAGAAGAAAGTTTTCTTAGTTAATGAAAGTCTCTTTACGAGGATGTTATGTGCTGCCAGCGAAGATTATGAAACTTGGAAAGAATTGTCACTTTGAAGAGAAAAATAAAAATTGAGATTTTTTTTAAAGAAGAAGAAAAGGCAGAATATTAGAAAAACACAAAAATTCCCTCCAGAATCGCTCGAGGAACTCAATTCATCTTTTGGGTGGCAACCTGAAGAAGAAGTTCTGCGAAAGTTCATTTCTTCGTTCTATCGAGCGATAAAATTTCACGGAAATAAAGATTCATCAAGAAGAGGATGTTGCCATGTTTTTTTTTATTATTAATATTAAAATTTATTCGCAACAACGAATCAGGCCCTTGCATTCTTGAGGTTTCGGAAAAGAAGTTTAATTACGTCGAACGACGGCGGGGCTGCTCGGAGCGGCGAAAGACATTGTTTACTTTGACTCAGTGCTGCGCATGCGTCGGCGCTGTCTCGAGGGGTCGCCGTCATAATTAAGAGAACAAAGGGGATAAAAGGTGGGGGTGTTGTGAGGATTGGGAGATGAGGAATCAGTGCCGAGATAAAAGTTTAGTCTGTGGCGCAGCCAATTAGCTATGGGGTTGCGGTGGCGAAGTTTGTTTGCTAACATCAAAAACGGAGGCAATGTTTCTCTCTCTTTCTCTCACTCTCTCTCTCTTTCTCCCTCTCTCCCTCTGGCAATCCAGCTCAATTTGGGAAAACTAATAATAATCCTGGCGTTTAATTTCTTGAGAAGAGGGAAAAAATCTAATCGGGTTTAGAAAGAGGGAAATCGCAAGCGAATTGGAATCGAAGCGAAACGAAGGCGAAGCGAAGCGGGGGTGAAAGAAAGGCCATGAAGGCTTGTCTAACGTGAGCGAATTTCCTAGCCTTCCTTTCGAAGAGGACGGCAAATATAAATGAATCGATCAATCGGTTTGTTTTATATTTTTCGCGCAGTTGAAACCGTGCAAATTATAATGGCCGAAGAAATATTGATAAATTGTGTCCAAGAAATGCTAATTCAGTGGAAATATCATTGGAATATGGATCTTGTATTGCACACTTGGAAATATATAAACAGTTGGATCTTTGTGCAAAATTAATGTTTAGTATAACGACTGACGGTAGTTTCGCTTATTTTGCCATTTTCAAAGTCTGAAGAGATTACAAATGTTTGAAATTAAACAATACTGAATGGAACCCGCCAAAATTTGACGTGCAAACAACTTTCTGGTTTCATAAACAACCATAAACAATCCTCTCCAGAAAGACGCCACAATCAAGAACTTTGCTAGCATTGATGATCAAATTAACAACAATTTCATTCAACAATTAACGACGACAACAATGATCAATGCGCATGCGCAGAAGTGCTAATTTTGCTCTTAAAAAAGTGATTTGCGTTTAAATATAACCACGGTCTATAGATATTCATGGTCATCGAGCTTCAGCCATTTTCCATTGTTTCGAGAAGCTAAGGAAAATAGATCGCGCCAGGTGCCGCATAGATCGCACTAAGGCCGACCGCAACCTGCGATAGAGATTTTCATTGTAACTGAATATGAAAGTAAAGTTTCTATCTGCCTATGGGGCGGCACTGCAGGCGCAGTTGGGCCGATTGTACACGCAGCGCCACTTTTCAATAGAGTGCCCGCCCTACCGGGAGCTACAAACTTTAGCTTCATTTTAACAATGGAGCTCGATGACCATGAATATCTATAGACCGTGTTATAACCATTGATATCTAATACTACTGGATGGCTGACTTAAAATACCAAGTCCTCTAAGAATATCGAGTAGTTGTGTCATGCTAGTCCAAAACCAACGATAGGCTATGTATGCTAATTTTACGAACTTTGGAAATTTTTCTTTATATAATTTTAATTGAAAAATAAGATAAAATGTGCTATGTGGAGAAAATTATGCATTTTTTTAGAATTTCACTGAATCTCATTGCAATCGCGTCCTCAAAGGTCATCGGTTAGTTGTGTCAGATAACAATGGCAAACTCTTTGTTGTGTCAGATAACAATGGCCAATTTCAGGCAGAATCTTTTTCATGCAAACTCGCCTTGAGTGAGCCATCCAATAGTATTAGATATCAATGGATATAACTTATTATAGGATAATTTTATGAGGCCTACGAGATAACAAGGCCTGGAAGCGGAAAAGTCACCTGACCATCGGGGTGCTAGAAACAATCCAACCTTCATTGTCTCCATCTTGGATGTTAACAAACAGTGTTTTTGCATTTATTGGATGTGTCGTACCGGCCAATTTTAGGGCTTATTATTGGTAGAAATAAATTACTGTGTATTTATCTTTAGCCTCGGTATACCCCTTTTGTCCCCAGGCCTTCTCTCTAGGTATTGTTCCAGGCCTTGTTATCTCGTTGGCCTCGATAATTTTAACAGTGATGCAATAATGTGTTTACAACAATTAATTTTACAACAATGGTAATCATATAACAAATTAAGGTATGAATTTTGAAGTCTGCGTCGGTTGTGGTTTGGTTATTCAACAATAAATTTTTATTTTCTTTCTTTGCTTTAAAATTTTCTAATTGTTCCATTATGTTGATTAATAACATAATCAGACGCAGTGAGGACGATAGAGCCAAATATAAGAAGAGCGGAATCTACAAATTGAAATGTAAATTATGTAATAGTGTTGATTTAGTCATGACGTAAAGACAATTGAAAATTGGGTGCGAAGAACACTGTTAGGCGCAGGCGATGGCCGAGATAGATTAGGCGCAGGTCTTTCCGCTCTCGAAACCAGCGAGTCGCGGATTCGAATCCCGCCGAGAGCATGAATGTTTGTGCTTGTCCCTTTCATTATTATCCTTTCATCATGCGGAAGGCAACGGGAAACCACCGCATTATCGCCCGCCTTATCACTCTTCCCTAGAAAACTGTGAATGGTTAGCATATGTCCACACAGTCAGCAGAAGTCGATTTCGACTTGATAGACCTGAAGAACAACATGGAAGAAAATTTCAACTTTCGCCAACCACATCCTTATATCTGGTCGCCTATTTGATAATGTAGAAAATAGCATGGAGATCTTAAAAACTTCAGATGACCACAATAAAATCAACATAATGGAACAATTAGAAATTTTTAAAGCTATGACGAAGGAATTTCGTCAGTAGTTGTAAAAATTTTCCTTTTAATTTAACTTTTTCATTATCTTGATTTTTTCCTTTCTTACTAAGTTTGGAAAGTTGTAATTTGCAACATTAACAATGCATGACATATGCCATGAATCGTTTTTTGTTTTGATAGGCAGTTCTTGGTTGCTTGCTATAGAGAAGCTTCACAAACAAAACTGGGAATTTTTTTCGGGTAGCAGTGAAAAGCGGATCCTAGAGAAACAAATCAAGAGAACAGTAATATAATGGGGATCATGCCTGAGATTCCGAGAATTAGCTTTCTGTACAGAGAATTAAAAGAATAAGAGACATTTGGCGATAGCCTACGTCCGGGAGAAAACACGAAGTACAAGGAGAATCATTTTCTAATCAATTCATCAGGAATCGTGACTGGCAATGAACTCTAAGGACGGGTTTAGAAGGCTTTAGAATGAATCCAAGAGAAATATCGGAATTATGGGAGCAGCGAATGTCTAATCATCGTCACTGGTCAATAAGCCATTTTTTTGATGATCAAACCTTTGAAAGTCTATTGAACAGTCCAAGTTAATAGAACGTGGTGTTCGGAATTCGAGTTTTAGCTATCACAATTCAAGCACTTTTCAAACCCTAAATAGAACGGTTACAAGTTCTAAGAGGAACGTAGAAACGTATAAGTACTCTGTGTTTCTTTGTGAACTCAAGAAAGCTGAAAAGAAAATTTAAGACTTAACAATTTTTTATACTGGAATTCAAGTTATCAATAACTGGAGTTGCTGCCATTAATCAACTTAATCCCATTTTTTCGAGCTCGGGGCTCGTCACAAATTAAACAAGAAAAAGAAAATTTATTATTGAATAATCAAATCACATCCGACGCCGACTTGTTATTCAGGACTTCAAAATTCATACTTTAATTTGTTATATTATTACTATTGTTGTAAATTAATCAATTGTTGTAAATGCATTAGTACATCAATGTTAAAATTTCAAACATTTATAATCTCTTGTCTTTGGAATATGGCAAAATAGCCGAAAGCATCGTCAGTCTTTATATTAAACACTAGTTGTGCCCGCGGCTACGCCCACGTAGAACTCAGAGCGGAGAGAGACAGAGCAAAAAAAAGTACAAAAACTGCAGCCGAAGTACAAAAACTGTACAACAACAACAACCAAAACATTTAGACTTGCCACCTTCACCAAACAAAAAAATCTCCATCTAAAGAAATTAATAATTTTTCAGAGAAATTAACAATTCCATTGAAATTTAATTTTTCTTTTAAATTAAACATTGAAAATTGTGCAAAGGGACTGTTAGCAAAAACATATCTTTTTACACAGGCTAGCGTACTTTCTTTAACGTCCAGAAATGGCCACCCCGTATTTCCTTGATTTTGAGTTGGTACTGAAATCGAAACTTTCAAAGCGACTTGCGAGTCCCGCAGTAATTTAATTTTTCTTTTAAATTATTCATTGAAAATAGTGCAAGTGGACTGTTTTCAAAAACATATCTTTTTACACAAGTTGGCGTACTTTCTTAAACGTCCAGAAATAGCTCCCCGTTTATCCATGATTTTCAATTGGAATTGAAATCGAAACCTTCAAAGTGACACTCGTGCGACATCTTTAGGTAAAATTCTTCATCCAATCATGTTCTCATTCTGTACCATATTTTCTGTATATAAAGGCTTATGTTCTCTTGTGTGTATCCTTCAACACCTCCTAGAAAGAAAGCCAAACAACTGAAATGTCATACATTGTTACGTCATCATATTTCGACCATAGTTAACCGTATTTCTACCAATAATAAGCCCCAGATTTGGTCGACTTATGATGATGTAACAATATATGACGTTTCAGTTGTTTGGCTTTCTTTTTAGGAGGTGTTGGTATCCTTAATAAAGCCGGGAATAAATGGCGAAACTAGTCGGAAACTCTGTTCTCCCTTTGTTGTGTTGCAAAGTCTCTGCCAGTTTTATGGATAGAAACAGCACTATGGACCCCTTGCTCAACGATCTATTAGCAAGCTTTTGAACATTAGATGGATCAAGTGTTTGTATTTTCCCGGGGGAATGTGACATTTTCCCGCAGAAAAAAAATAGCCTAAATGTTGACCCAGACTATAAGCTATAACTATACTAAATTATAAGCTAAAACCATCACGTTCTTCATTTGATTCCTGGGTAAGTATTTGTCTCATTGTCTTAGCATTTCTTGAGTCCTTAGAAAGACATATTCTACAACAAACATCATGCATATTTGAAAGAACGCGGCAAAATTTCATACGTCGTGATCATGCACGTTCGTATTGAGAATGGTCGTCCCAACATTGAACGCTTGCTCTGAGCTGTAAGTTGTGTTTGTTGCTATCTTGATTAACAACGAAAGCAACTTACAAAAACATTCAAGATGCCCTGGTTTATATGAAATATACATTTCTGACTATTACTACCCTATCTCAAAATACTTAGTTTATAGTCCTCTTGTCATTTGTAGAATTTTGACCCTAAAGGTTTGAAACAACCTGCATAATTGGCACAAAATAAGTTACCTTCACGGCCGGGCACAGTTCGCCGCACTGATTCGTTTTCGCCCAAGTTTTACTCTTGTTAGACATGCCATTCGCTTCTGTTCGCTTCGCGCATATTTCGCCTAAAATCGTCCCCTCTTCACTTTGCTTCAAATTCACTCACGTTGGGGACACGATAATGAAAAACGTATGGCAGTCGATGACTTCGAGGAAATTTTACTGATAGACGGAGGTGAAAACGTTGGAGACCTTATGAAGCCGTTTCTGATGATGAGGGAGGTAGCTATTTATTAAAAACCCTTAACCCCGTTGCTGTTCTGGGGGCTCTTTTTAATCGACTCGAGTTAGTGCCACCTTTTCCCGTCGCTCCTCCGGTTGACAAGTTCTTTTTTTGCGGAAAAAGAGGGAAGGATGGCAGCTGCACATGTCGTTTGTTCAATGCACTCCAATGAAAAGGAGGTAGGGATGAAAATCTCGCGGGGCATTTTTAGCAACGGCGCTCTCCTTTCATCAGAAGAAGCCATTGTTCTTTGCCACTGTTCTTTTGTGGGAAATTAATGGAACGCATGGGGTGGTGGTGGAAAAAAGAAGAAGACGAAGAAGAAGAAGCATGTTTGTGTGTCGGGGCTTAATTGTCCCCCTCGCTCACGAGATTGTTAATCTGGCTTTCATGGCTTTTTAATAGAAATACGTCATTGATGTAAATGGGTCGCTAAAAGGAGTTTCATTGGCCAGATTTTGACGTTGTCTTCTCATTTTTTTTAATATTAAAATGGGTGCGACTTTAATTGGGCTTCCAATGTTTCGCTTTTGTTTTCTTGTTTGTTGGGGAGGGGGGCAATGAAAGGCACGAAAAAAATCGATAAAGGCGTGTCAGCAATAATTTGGTTTTATGATTATGTTGTTTTTTTCCCTTTACACTTCTTTTTTATTGGTACTAAAAACGAAGTAACGTCTCTGCGTGAATAAATATCCGCCATTAATTCTGTTTTTATCGAATTTAGCCAGTGGAAAGCTTTCTTGTATGACGAAAAACTGAAATCAGCGAAGTCTATCGAAGTCATAAAACTTGTCGTTTATTTTGTAAATATGACGTTAAAGTGTTGATCGAATATTGATCGGTTCCTTTTAGCAATGTTTTTAATCTTTTATTACAGATGAAAAGTCTGATGTCCACTTCCTAGCCAAACTTTGATAATAAGGTATGACTATCGATTGTAAACCATTATAACTAAGGACGCACATACACACAAAAAAGCCATTCGTTCATCCGACGGCTATGTCGTCCCAACATGTCCAAAATAATAGCAATGTCAACCATGACAAAGTCGTCACATGCAGAGTAAAAATGCAGCATTACGGGATGTTCTTGGCCGGCAACAATGTTCAGGTAGTTCATGAGACACACCTGACCTTCCATAAATAACGTCCATGAACCTTCCAAGTGGGTACAGTTCTATACAACCAGAAGAAGCGCACTACCATGACAGAAACTTTGGAGAAGGCTATTGTTTCATGGCCTCTTGTCTACCGTTGGTATAAAACAACGTGTATACGTCAGACCACATAATCTTCTTCCAGTCTTCACGTTTCCAGTCGCGACGTTCCAGACACTACAATAGACGAATTTTCCTGTTCTTTGCGTAAACCAAGGATTTTCGTGCAGTTAGCCAGGCAATTGGCGATTTGGATCCGCTTCAATTCCCGGAGCATGGTTCTGTAGATAGGAGTCGGGAACAGTTTTAGTTAAAATCATTTGTCAATTGCTTTAAAATTGATGTCTTGTTTTAATCAACAGCAATCTCGCTCATGATTGATTATCCTTGAGTTACCATAGTAACCCCTTTTAGACAAAGACTGTGGTCTTTTTCCCAACGGTCGAATACTCTAAATATCACGTCTTTCGAGAATCCAGTCACCTGCTTGGTTATTTCAGTCGTGTCCCCAGCTGGACGAGCACCAACAACGAGCAACTTTTCGAAGTCATCTAGGTCCTTATTTTTCCGGATGCTGATTTGTGATTAGACTCACCTGCTTCTTAAAAAAGTGATTTTGTCACATCACCTCAAACTATCGGACTTTCTGGCAGTTTTCCTTATTGGACTGCGTATGTAAGAGTCAACCTGGTGTTTAATTGATTTCTGGTAATCACAGCACGGCGTTGTATGTGTAATCGTTTACAGTCAGCAAGTACTTTAAGCCAATGAGAGCACAGTTCTGTACTATACTGTAAGTGAAATTAAAAAGTTTTTTCCAAAAAATACATTTTGTTGCAAATATTTATCTGTAAATGTAAAGTTATATTTCGAATAAAATTGAGATAAAATGAAGGCAGTATCCTGATGTTCTTTTCGTAAACTCCGCTTATAATGGGTGTTTTTCATTTTACCGATGGCGCTCTTATAAGCGGAGTCGACTGTATATTGTAATTTCTCGCATATTTCTATACTCATTTCATCAACAGTGCAATACTATTCACCGACGTACTTGTATGTACAGTATTAACTACAAAGTTTCGAAATAGAGAATTTTTAAGAATTAAGTTTTAGATAGTTTTATCTGAAGATCCAAGCTAATATTTCTTCATTTTGGATCTTAAAACTATTCATTACAATTGCATTGCCTCTAAGGTAAGTGAGCCAAGTAACGCCCAACATAATGTTAATAAATTTTGATTTTTTTTATCCACTAAAGAAATTCTCTAAAGCACTTATGTTTCCTCCTTTATTAACATTAGCATAACAGTTACTTTTTATTCACATAATAAATTACGTAATAGATTTTTAAACTGTATACAAGGTGGGCGTTATTTCGGATCCGAGCCTTATTTGGCTCACTTATCTTACATCTTAATAGTGTAGTTTTTTTAAGTAATTTAATGGAGTCATCTTTCGTACAGGTGTTTCAATGAGGTATGAGTGTGTCATTAAGACGAAAAGATAACAACGCTGCCATTTAATAGACACCTGAGTTTAATGGGCAATCCTCCTCGCCTTTTCCTCAGTTTGTTAAGAGGAGCGTTCATTAACCAAAGATAATTAGCAAAAAAAAAAGTTTAAAAAATAATGGAAATTTAGTAAAGATATTTTGATAGATAAATAGAAAATATTTTTTGGACAACAAGTCTAAGTTTGCTTAAAATAAATAAATATTTGTTATGTCTGCAAAACTTGAGGGGACTTCGAGTTTTTTTGGGACTTGTAAGCTCTCCACCCCTTCAATTGCAATTGCCGTCGTTCCTCCTCGTCAAAAGAGGTTTCACTTTGATCACGTGGGGTCATCATTTGCGTTTCATGGCTCCCTCCTTGGCGCGGCAGTCTATGATGGTCGTAAATTAATGAAAAATGTCGTTTGTTTATTTTTCAGGACGCTGAATGCCAACAACTTGACAACTCTGGGGAAGGACTTGTTTGAAAGCATGCCAAAACTACGAGTTCTGTGAGTATAGCGGCACCTCTCGTTCATCACTACCCCTCCCCTTATGAAACCTACCCACCCTTTTTTTTCCTCTTCCAGTTGCTCTTGGTTTACTTCTTTCCTACCTTAAAGCTTTCTCTACACTCTTACACACAAGCACAGATTTCAATGATGTCTGTCTGACTTTCTCAAAGTGTGATAAAAATTCATTCCTTCTGTTTACAGTTGGCATGACTTCTCTCGAAATGTCATTATCGTCAGCTTGCTGTATTACATTAGTCATCAGGAATTATTAAAGATTAGTTTAGATTTGAATCTCATATACATAAAACTTTAAAACAAAATATCTACTGTCGTCTTCTTTTTGATGGTTCGTTACTTTTTTTAAATGGGCGGGATACATGAAATATGTGCATTTCCCTACTTACGAATATCACAATTAAATTTCTGTGCAACCAATAGCTTCCGAGAGATCGGCCGAAAACCCAATTTCCAAAATTGGTGAATTATAATAAAATGAAATCAAAACAGTGGATAAAATCAATACATTTTTGTACTGACGGATACTATCTAAAAATCATAACTGTGGATAATCGATATTCAATATCTCAACATAGGACAGCCGATAAAGATGTGGCGCATATAAGTGCAGAGATTAGACTCAATAATAAGCATAAATTTGCAAAAATAATTTCAAAATTGCACCATTCATCACGTAGATAGTCATTCATAATTCAAGGTGGCGCTTAAATGTAAATTCTAGTATTTTGAGGTGCAATTTATCAACTCAACCATGAGAGCCGCATTGCTACAATGGTATGAAACGGGACATATCATAGAATTTTGTAATTTATATAATTCCTATATAAATATTCTGTTTTTATAGTTTTACGCTTTGTTCTCACGCAGCCAAGTATATACCCTCACTAACTTCTACATTATTCATCCTTCCACAAATTTGTGCTTAATCATAAAATATAAAGGTTTTCAAGTTTTCTATGTCTTATTATACTTGGACTCAACATTAGATTATTATGAAAATTGAGTCATGAAACAAATTCCTTTTTATAGATGAAATATAAATATACCATCAAAAAGTAAATGTTCTGCTTTAAAATTTATATTTATGAGGTTAAAATCTAAAATAACCTGTTATATATTTTTTTTTAATTTTTAGACGGATTTATATTTGCAAAATAATCAAAGGATGGTATGAAATAAAACCTTATGTACATAAAACACAGCGATTACAAACAAAAGTATTCAAAACTACTATTATTATTTTAAATTACGAAAAATTACAATCTAGTGGCCTAATGTGACTTAACAATTTGGATAAACCATACAAAGATATAAATCCTCTTTTCCCACAAAATCCAGTACAAAATATAAAATGAAAATAAAAATAAAAAATTATTAAATAATTAATCACCTAGATACGTATTTCGGTTACCATGTAACCTACTGAAAGATGATAACATGTTTACCGAAATACGTATCTAGGTGATTAATTATTTACTAATTTTTTATTTTTATTTTCCCTTTATATTTTTTACTGGATGTTGTGGGAAAAGAGGATTTATATCTTGTTATGCATTATCCAAATTATTAAGTCACATTAGGTCACAAGATTGTAATTTTCTGTAATTTAAAATAGTAATAGTATTTTTGAATACTTTTGATTGTACTCCTGTGTTTTATGTGTATAAAACTTTATTTTCATACCATCCTTTGATTAATTCTATCCACATGCTGCTTTACTATGTGATATTTATAATAATAACAATAATAATAATAATAATAATAATAATAATAATAATAATAATAATAACAAGTGTAATAATCCCGGGCAACGCCGGGTACCTCTGCTAGTAATAACAATAAAAATATAATGGAAACAAATTATTTTCGAAATAAAACTATCAATAATCTTAGAGACATCTTGAATAACCTTAAATTTTAAATCAGCTGCAGCAGGAATGTATTTCTCAATAATGGGCCTTATTTTCTGTTAACTTCCGGTGCTAATTCCACAGAGTTTTAATTTTAAAGTAAATAATAAAACAATAATGCAGGGTGATGAGAAGGCCTCTCTCTGATAAAGAAATTTTTTAAGCAAAAACTGTAATAAAACAGATACCTTTAGATAGGTAGACATTGTTTGTTTTATGTTCTTCACCTCAGAACTAATTTTTTTTTCATATCCTTAATAAACCTCACTTGTGCCCCTATCGTTGCTCGGAGATCATCCAGACGATGTTCATAGCTCAGTAATAACTATATTAACTAATTTTCGAGCGCAAGTGTGAAAATTAATTTTACACCTTTTGTTGGGTGTGATTAACAACGTAGGCTTCACGATCTGAATTTCGCCGATAACTGGTGATCGAGCAACAGATTCGATTCCCGTATAAGAAATGGAATCACAACAACCGAGACTTTAATTAAACTGAGTGGCCAAAAGTCATGGAAAGGCATTGGATGTGATGTTAATAGCGAGTCGCTCCTCCACGAGCCCTCAAAACTGCATGGACTCTACGAGGTGTTGGAATGGTTCTGGAGATATTGACTCACGCATAACTGAAACACACCCCATAACTGACCATAACTGAGCAATACTCTTGCCTGACACAAACTTGTTGTCACGCAGAATCCATAGCTTCATGGGGCACACGCCACACTCTGACACGTCCATCAGCTTGATACAACTGAAACCAGGGTTCATCTCACCCTGCTACACGCCGCCACTGTTCCATGATCCAGTGGCGATGCTCGCGGGCCTATGCCAGTCATTGAGCTCTGTATCGAGGTGCTGAAGCCTATGCAGTGCATTTGTCTCCGTATAGTCGTGGTAAAATGGGTTCCTGACGCCCTACATTCAAATCGACGGTGATCTGACGCACAGTAGCCCGTCGATCGCCTCATATGGCTCTGTTGAAGTGAGCTCTGTTCGTCAAACACTTGTGGTCGTCTTGTGCGGCGATTTACGGGTGTGGAAACACTGTCTCTGCGATATTGAAGATCCACTTCCTTCATTCATGCTTTTAACCTCGGAAACCCGAATTCTTGTGTAGTCTTGCACCGATTATCATCCCACGTTCAAAATCGGTTAATAGCGACGTGCTGCCATGTTCACTACACACCTGTCTATAACAGACTGCTCAGATAGCATTCCTACACTAGCGCCATACGCCGCATCTGACCGCAACATACGGGAATCATATACGGTACATCTTCAAATGGGACAACCCTTCCAGCGACTTTAGGCAACTCAGTTTAAATAGGGCTCAAAAACTTTTCTACCCAGCTTCTAAAGCACATAAGAGTGGACCAAAGCAAACATTTTCCGGCATGAACTACGGCTTGGAAATGCCGTCTGGTTTCGATAGATAACTCTGAACCTGAGGATGGACGTCGATGATGTAACATTGACCCTGGAGAATTCTGTGGGGAGATGAGGCCCATTTTCATCTGAATAAATCTCTTAACACCCACAGTTACTGAATTTGGTCGATGTCCTTGCCAGGTGAGGGAGTACAAGGAGGAGTTTCCCACTACGCGCCAACTTTTCCACTATCGGCGACGTTTGGAACTTATAATTTTTTTTCACGGAATCATCCTTCCCTTGTCGTCATTAGTCCTCCTACCAAAATTTGGTGCCATTCCGAATGTGAGATCTAGCTACTGATGGCTCTGAACACTGACAGGATAATTAAAAACACCCTTATATTATCTTACTGAAAACTTTCGAGGTGTATGAATTAAGTTATTGATAAATTTAGTCAATCAGCGTTTCTGTTGGCAACATATTGTTTGTGAATTTCTATTTGATTTGTTTTTAAAAAAATGTTCTGAAAATTCACTATAACGATAATAATTCCATAAAACTTGTGTTCCTAAGGCGATTGTTATAACGGGGAAACGATACATGTATGTGTGCGTATGTGTGACGGGCCTTATTTATTTTTTGCACTTTGTTTTCGTTGAGGATATCGATTTAACATCTGCTCGTTAAAAAAAAAGATTGAAATTCTACTACCATTTATGTTTAAAAAAAAGATTGAAATTCCTGTTAATGTATTGATTTTCATGCTACTGTCTTCTTCTTTTCATTTTTTTTCAGGAGGATAGCAGACAATCGTCTCAAGTGCGACTGTCACTTGCAGTGGTTGGCCCGTTGGCTGCGGAGGAACCCCCGGCTGGCGCTCTTCACCAAGTGCTGGTCGCCGTTCCACTTGCGGGGGAAGAACGTGGCCGAGCTGCACGATTCCGAGTTTAAATGCAACGGTAAATACCCTTCTCGTTGTTTACCTCCACCTCCTCCTCTTTTCATTTGCTTTCCTCCTTAGGAAACATCCGGGGCATTTTTACTTTCTATTTCGGTCTCCAATTAAAAGCAAGTCGCGTTCTGCGGCTTTGCTTCATTTCATTCGATTTTCAAAGCAATTTGCTCTGATTGAACTTTGGGAATTTGTTTCCTCTCATTTCCTATTGCTCTCTGTGCGTCTGTGTCTTCACGGTGAAGTGAAGTTCATCGTTGTGGATGATGATGAAATGAATTCGGTTGACATTTAATAATGGAAGAAGAGATGCCTTAGAAAGATGAACCGGCATCAAAGGAATTAAAGAGAAGGCTGGCTAGACAACCACCACCACCACCACCAGCTCTCCATTTTGATGCTACTTCTTTTCCGACTGTTTGGCAGCCCCGTCGTTCATAGCCAAACAGATCTTTTGAAATTTCAGGCCCTCGTGATTCACTAATTAAACTTCTAATCGTTAACAAAACCAGTTCTTAATTAATTTTTTACCCCCCGATGAATTCATCCCTGTTTAAAGAAAAGCCTTTTTAATTCACTCGAAGGACGAAATTTACTTTGTCAGTCTTCTAATAACTCGCTTGTTTATTTTTCCTACTCCCATATTTTCCATTTTGTATATTAAGAATGAAAAGTTTCCAGATACCCCTCTAAAATCCTATGTCCTAATTTACATAACTAATCTAATATAAAGAGAAACATGAGTCCTTACTGGGTTTATTTGATATTCATATTAGTGCAGCATGGGTTGCTCAATAGAGGTCAGTGAGTTCCAACGACAGAAGTATGTGTTTACTTTATATTGGATCCCTTTTGGCCCGAATTTCAGCATATGCGCTAGGTGGCATAGAGTGAATAAAGTGTTGAAGCACTTATAAGTCAATAGAAGACCAGGCGTTCACAAAACATTCCCTTAGTTCGCTTAGCAAATTTGTTGGAAGAGGATAATTTTGTCGGAAATGTCGTTCCAACATGTCCCAACTGTTCCCTGTGTGGTCGAGATCTTGGCTCTGGGGAGGCCAGGATAAATGACGGAAATCATCTTTCTTGATCACTCCAGAGAATATACATGAAAAAGCCGACACATGCAAGATAAAATTGCAACATTGCAGGATGGACTTGGTCGGCAAAAATGTCAAAAATGTCGGCAAAAATGGAGGTAGTCCGCGTAATGAATATCAATCATCCGATCTTTCATGAATATCAAGGGATCATACCAGCAGATGGAACTCCATATCACAACACAGCCACCAGAACCTTTGATAATGCATGCCGATTCCATTGCTTCTTGGGGCTCAAAACAAAACAACGTGTATCGCGATTCCTCAGACCACAGACCTAATCTTCTTTCGTCTTCACCTGTCCTGTCACGACCTTCTGCCCACCATTGTAGACCAACTTTCCTGTTCTTTACAGAAATCAGATATTTTTTTGTATAGGCATGCGACTGCCGACTTGAATCCGCTTCAATTCCCAGATATGGGTCGGAAACAGCCTTAGTAATAGTCATTTGTTAATTGTTGCTCAGTGAATGTCCTGTTTTAAATCGCGGTGGTCTCGCTTATGATTGATTGTCTTTGAGCTACCACAGGTACCCCCTCCTTTTAGATAAAGACTGTGGATCATTTTTCCAAGGCGGTTGAATACTCTGAATATCGTACCTTTCGAGAATCGAGTCAGCTGCTTCGGTGTTTCAATCGTGGCTCTAGCTGTCCCTTTTCGAAGTCCCTTTTCGAAGTCTGTTAGGTCTTTTTTTCCATTTTCTTCTTGGCTGCGTCCATAATCATTATTTTGGGCATTATAACCAGAGAATTGCAATCCTTTTCATATAACTTAGTTTCCATGTCGTCCATTGACACGGATGTTTTGCACGATCAAATAAGCCTGTAAACACTGTAGCCTTTACACCTAAGATGGTGACAAATCTTTAATGTACAGTATAAGATTGTAAATGTTTTAGTATCTTTAATTTTGGGATATTGATTAATAGACGGAAAAAGGGGTATGCTAAGAGATCACATATACCCTATGTTGCGAGAAGTAACCGAGCACATGAACAACGTGCAATTTATGATGTGACCATATGTCGTTGGACCTCCTTTCGCTGCAATAACAGAGTGCAGTCTGTCGAGGAGGCTTTCTACTAGCTTTTGATAAGTTTCTGCAGGAATTGCGTTCCTCTCCTCCCTAAGTGCATTGGCGAGGTGCAGTAGATGTTCGTCGATTTGGTCTGGTCCGCAATCGGCGTTCCAAATCATATCAAAGAGCTTCGATTGGATTTAGGTCCATGCTCTGAGAGGGCCAGGCTATTTCTTCAAAATCCAAAAATTTCTTGTAAGCACCTCGCTTTGTGAGCTGGGGCATTTTCATGTTGAAACAGAAAAGGGGCCTCATCCAAATTGTTCCCACACTCTTGAGGGGGGGGGGGTCCTAGAAATTTGGCGTCGACTACTATGGTCATTTTGCGCCTTTTACAGAAATTATATCTGTACGCAGCCCGGGACAAACACAAACATCCATGCCCACGGCGGGATTCGAACCCACGACCAGGCGGACCCGAAAACTAGAAAGCCCACGTCCTAGCCCTCTCGGCCACCTGGCCGGCCCCCACAATGCTGGAAGTACTGAATTGTCCGGAATGTCTTTATACCGTGCACTGTTCAGGTTTCCCTTCACTAGAAGCAAGGGACCCACACCCAAACCATGAGAAACATCCCCAGACCAGATGCCTCTACCCTCAAACTTCACAGTTGGCATAACACATTCGCGCATTAAGCGTTCCCAGACCTCCGTCAGACTGCCAGATGGGCAGATGGTGTAACGTGATTCGTCACTCCAAAGAACCCGTTTCTACTGGTCCGGAGTCCAGCCGCGTCGAGCTTTGTACCACTGCAACCGACGCTTGGCATTGATGTTACGGATGTTGCGCTTGTGTGCTACTGCATGATTATAGTAACGCATGTCATGTAATTCTCTGCGGACAGTAATAGTGCTGGCCATGCTGCCTGATGCATGTCGGAATTTGTTACCCAGGGATTCAGCAGAGGACTTCCGATTTGTGCACACAACGCGTTTCAGCGTTTGGCGGTCCCTGTCTGCCATTATCTTTTGTTTCCCTGCCCGTTCTTGGGCTGTTGCTGTTCTATGACGCTTCCACTTTACGATTACATCACTATATTCGAACGAGGCGCATCCTGTAGGGTAGAAATAGCTCGGACAGACCTGTTGTACATTTAGCATCTAATGATAGTTCCATGTTTGAAGTCACTAAACACTTCGGAACGACTTATTGTATTAATTTCGCTAGCTAAATGCCTGTCTAATACTGAAGAAATTTCGGTATATATCTACGAGCCATAGTTGTTATATAAATCAGCATATACCACATATCGAAGGGGTGTCCAGATACTTTTGGCAAAATAGAGTATAATCTCAATCGTGATATAATTTTTCAATCGTATTTGCATGTTGTGGTCTGCGTCATTTTGACTGATGGACTCATTGTGTTATCTAAGAAATTTTTATTATTTAATTTTTGACTTAGTAGACTAGAAAAGACATGAGCAGAAAGAGATTCCATCACGTCGGTGTTGTTTAACGGAATGCAAATGTCAACCAACAGGTGTTGGAAACCCGCGCAACTATCCAAACCTTGGAGGGATGAATAGTTTTGCGTTTCTAATGAGTTTAGGGAGGAAGGTTGGGGGTTAGAGGAATTTTGACGCGACAACAAACGAAAGACAAAAAATATATTTTTTTTTGCTGTTAGTGTTTTTTTTTTTAATGCCTGACGTAACGAAACAATTTTATTGCGGCTGCGGATTCCTCCTTCGGGGCGCTCTTTGCGTTTTTATGATTTTAGCACTTTGTGTTTTTAATTGATGCCGCAGAACGAGAATTTGTTTTGTAAACAAGGAACTGACAGGGACACCTTGAGAGAGAGATAGGTAAAAATAATAAATAAATAAAATTAAAAAGACAGAGAGAATGAGAGAGAAATAGGAGACGTGACTTGGTAGTAGAATTTTTTACATGATGGAATTCGTCGCACTTCATCTCTTAAAAACCCTTTCGTCTACTCTGTTTAAATTATTTTTTACTTTTTTATAATTTAGAATGTTTTCTTTAAGAGGTTTTTAAATCGTATATAATGTTGTTGTGTATTTATTTCCAAGGGGGAGAAAAGTTGTTAAATTGTTTTTAATCTTCTTTAATGTTTACCGAATGTCAACATTTCTGCATTTTTTGTCACCTTTTGAAGTATATGAATATTGTGGCTTTAATTTCAGAGGCAAAAAAAGTTTGTCTTTCGGTTACTAATCCCTCGTAATTTATCCTTTGCTTCATGGAATATTAATTATTTGATTTCATTCCGCATTTGCTAAAGCTTGCTCTAAAATGACTAGGATTACCCTACACACACACTGGCCAATGAATTAGAAACATGTTTTTAATATTTTATTGGACCTCTTTTGGTCGGTATTACAGCTTGTGTGCGGGTTGTCATATAGTAGAGTCAATAAGGTATTAAGGCACTTGTAAGTCATTTTATCACAACTATCTATAACTTATGAACCACAACAGATAACTGAAATCCGATCGCAGGAATTAACTCCTGAGAAAAAAAATCGGTGTCATTTGATATGTTACATGATCCCTTCCCATTTAAGAATTTGAACCGTAACCCAAAATAACGGATTTCAAGATGGTGGCCAAACTCTAAAATTGTCCCAAAAGATAGAGCACCTATCCTATTCCCTGCTAGCATGTTCACATCGTTCTTTTTACACGCCATTTCTGAAAAACAGCTATGTCCAGTGACTTTTGACTCACCTGGAGCAAAGGAGGATAATTTTGTACTTTTTCAAAAGTTCACTTTAATCTTAATGACAAAATAAAGATCAAACTTAGAAATGAATTTACAAACAAAATGCGATGAGGCTTCTTCGTTGAGATAAGACTCCTTCATCTCTCTGAATCCTCGACAGGGAAATGTACGATAATCCTGAGCGAGAGAGATAAGACGCATAAAATAATTTGTCTGCACAAGAATTAGTCTTAGCGAACAATTTTAATAACGAATTAATAGACAGTGTTTCTTACTTAATTGAATAACTAGTAAAGCTTAGGACTCTTCTTAGCTTAGACGAATCGGTTGATGGGAAAAAGTATCGAATCGTGGGATCCTTCCTCTGTCCAAAAGCAAACTCGTGTAATCGTTGAAACTAGGAAATAAAGCAGCAGAGAATTTCCATCCACTAGATTTAATATCAAAGACTGGTGCATCATCCTGTGTGACTTTCACGATTATGATTTCGCACGTACATTTACCGACGGCAGGCATAAGCGCTTGATCGCACGCCGCACAACATGCACGATCTGGCGCCAGCTAGCAAATATTGCGGGCCGTACGAAGTTCTTATGGGTGCTGTGATTCTTTACGAGGTTCTCGTTTTCCTCTGGAGAATCGTCCGGCTGTAAATCTCCGTTCTGAAGTCGCCCTCAGTTATATCAGGAATAGATGAAAGTTGGGTTAGGTTAGCTTTATTAGACGTTACAGGCGAATAGGATTGGTGGAAAATCGCACACTTTGAAAAAGGCTCATAAAGAACAGCGACTTCACATAAGCTGTGAGAAGAATAAGAAACTTATGCTTTTCAGTATATTTCCAAATCGTTTTATGGCTTGATAATAATCAATTTATTAGAAAGCTGTGTTAAATGTAACTTTAATTGATTAATTATCATTACCGTGTTAAAAGGAATTGTGAAGTTGGTGTAAAAATCGTTTAATATTTCATATATTTAAAGCTAAAATCAGATTCGTTATCAGGACGAATAGATTAATGAGTTTTTGCATTTGCGCAGGCAAAATGTAATTAACTTCCATTTATTAATCATATAGGTCTAATTAACCGAAAAAGTGAATGAGATTTCGTCATTCATTTTAAAACTACAGTATCACATTGCCTGTGAAGTAATAGAACCTTTTAGTTGTAGGGTCATTCTAAATTAGTTGACTATTGGGTCATTGGTCGATTCTGAACCAAACAAAAAGCAGCATTAGCAAACCAGACGATGAAATCTATTTCATTCAGAAAAATATCTGCTCTCGACAGCAATGCATTCTCCCCAAAGTGATTCCAGTGCAATAATACAGCGGTGGCAGAAGCTAGCATCACAGTGTTCTAAGAAATCCCTGATTGCATCCTAGCTAGTGGATCGTTTTCCCCTCAAGAAGTAGTCTAAATGGCAAAATAGAGAGTGTAAATTAAATGATGGGGGCTACTTGGAGGATCGTTTCCTAAGGACAAAAGAATAAGACGAAAATGTTCTTGGAAGTATTTTAATAGACGGCATACGTTTGGAGAAAAATGAACTTTGAAATGTGATGACATCAAGCTTTGTTTTCAACACATGGGCTAATAACATGGACTCTATTCCAGCTATCTCCACGAACATTGGACGGCTTACGATGGTATATAGCCGTTAATCATTTCAGTTTATGCGCCTGTACGTCCATTAGTTTCGGAGATATGCGCTCGATGAGGGACTTAGTTTATATCCGCCAAGTTGTTGCTATATGTCTGTATGGACTCCCATGAGTTACAAATTAGTCACAAATTGTATGGACTCCCATGGACTCGCAAATCGGGAAACCTAAAGCTACGGCCACACAGAGCGCTACGCGACGGACGCGACGGATGCTATGTTCGCTCCGATTTGTATATAAATCTGTTTATTTCATTGCTCATTTGAAGATTTACGTAAAGAAAGAATGTTTATTACAATTATAATTATGCCAAATGTTTTTTATTCATAGTATTCAGAACGATATGGACTGAGGCTTTACAATGCCAAATATTAAGATAGAGGAACAACTTGTTTTGATTTTTGTTCCTGTCTTTTTCAAAGTATATTTTGAAAAATACAAAAATAAACGATGAAACTAGATAGTTTGCTATCTATGTAAAGTCATTAGTTTCTTTTGTATTTATTTGCTCAGAAACGCCATTATCGTAGCATATTCACATGATTGAAATCACCGAAAGCAAAAAATTAAGGTGCGTCCACACAAACCGCGACGGACGCAACGGACGGGACGGGCGCTACGCGTCCAAAAAATATGCGCCTCTATTCACATTGTACGTGGCCACACAGGGCTGCGGATACTATGGACGCGACGTTCTGGACGTTTTGGACGTTTGGACGCGTCGAGGAGGGTTTTGTTTGCGCAAATATTTTCTGGACGTCCAAAACGTCCGTCGTGGACGAACATGTGCAGTAGAAAAGCAATGAGTGATATGCTCATCGCCTGCAGCTTCGATGATTTCAATCGTGTGAATATTCTACAATTATGGCGTTTCTAGAGCAAATGAATACATGATTTTTGGAAAAAATAATTATATAGTTAAATAAATACAAATGCATAATTCATTAAAAGAATTAAAGAAGTATAAACAAAAGAATAAAAAATAGTGGCTTCACATAGACAGCAAACCAACGAGATTGGAAAATATACAGGGTGACCCAAAAAAACGGGAACTTTTTAACAATCCAATAAAACTAAGAGTGATGGAAGAAAAACATTTTATTCATAGTAATTGAAACCTGTATACTTGCCATTTACGAAACATTAATGGTATTTATCATTTTTTATGGCGTACTCCTGTACGAATGCATTCTTGAAATTGCTCTTGAGATTTCTCATATTCCGCAACATCTCAGCTGGAATACTGTGAATTTCATCCTGAATTCTCTGTTTTAACTCATCCAGAGTTCTTGGTCGAATCGTGCATACTTTACTCTTGAGATAGCCCCACAAGAAAAAATCACAAACTGACAAATCTGGCGATCTAGGGGGCCAGGGAACGTTACCGAATCGTGAGATGACATGATTAAACACATTTTTATAGCTAACGCACGCTGTTGCCCGTTCCACTGATCCATGGTTACTAAAATGGCAAAGTGTGTTTACTTGCTCAAGGTCACTGTCCCACAGTGCTGCCATTTGCTCGAGGCTGCCACTACGCATTTCAAAAATTCCCGTTTTTTGGGTCACCCTGTACTTTGAAAAAGACGGGAAAAAAATCAAAACAATTAATATTTGGTATTAGAAAGCCTCTGTCCATATCGTTCCGAAAAAACTATGAATAAAAAACATATTGCATAATTATAATTGTATCGTAATACAGGGTGATTATAATTAGTGTTAGGGTGATAATTTGAAAACTACTCGTCAGAATGACCTGATATTTTAGCAGAACAATCGTGAGGCAATGGAATTTTGTTTGGCGAAGGAAAAAAATAGTTCCAAAATCTGCCGATAGATGGCGCTGGCAGGGTAATGTCAGGGGGAAAACCAAAAATGGATTCGTGAAACACAGGAATGTTGTTAGCCAAAAGGAAAAGTAGTTCAAGGGTTTACGAAAAATTTATTAGCGAAAAGACAAGAATACGTGTTTACAGCGACAACAGTGATAATGCCAAAAAAGAGAGCTTCATGGAACAAACATCTTACTGATGATTAAGACAGAAGTTGTTCGATATGCCCTCCGCCTTGTTCCGCTACTAATTGGAAGCGCAAAATGGCATGTTCCACAACAGATCGGAGGGTATCTGTACTGATGCAATGGATGTGGTGTGTGATGCTTGCCTTCAAGTCGGCTAGATTCTCAATCCGCCCGCTGTAAACAACATTCTTCAGGTACCCCCAAAGCCAGAGATCACACGGGTTTAAGTCAGGGGAACGTGGCGGCCACGTTGTTGGAAAATGGCGGCTTATGATCCTAGCATCTCCGAAATGAGCTGTCAGCAGCTGCTTCACAGGAGTAGCAATGTGCGGAGGAGCGCCATCTTGCGTGAATATTGTGCGATCCACACACTGACGCTGCTGCAGTGCCGGAAGGACATGGTTACGCAAAAGTGCTTCATACCGCTTGCCAGTAACGGTGCAGGTAATGGAACCCGCAGGTGTGATCTCCTCGAAGAGAAACGGACCGACGATAAACTATGCCGTTATTCCGCACCACACAGTGACCTTTTCAAAATGAAGAGGTAATGGCTGTAGCTGGAACGGATTCTCGGTCGCCCATATCCTGCAATTTTGCGTATTTACAGAACGTTGCAAATGGAAGTGGGCTTCGTCAGACCACAGAATGTTCCATGGCCATTCGTTGTCCACTTCCATCAGAGCAAGAAATCGTGGTGCAAAAGATTCACGTGCTTCCAGGTCAGCAGGTAGCAACTGCTGCACATGAGTTATCTTGTACGGGTTACAGCGCAAGATGTTCCGTAGGACTTTACGCACCTTGCTGCTCGGCATATCCAGCATTCGGCCAATTCCCCGTGAACTGCTGATTCCAGCATCACTTTTCGTCTGTTCTTGTAATGCTGTAGCCACATCTTCCACTGCCGCAGCCGAAACTGGTTTCCTTCCTCTACCCCGTTTCACGTCAAATGAACCGGTCTCTTCGAATTTAGCAATCATTTTTCGCAGACCATTTGTGGTTATTGGACCCGATTTTATGGATTTTAATGTCCGAAACTGCCTAATAGCTATTAGTGCACATTCATCGTTCTTATAAAAAAGCTTCAAGAGCAGAGCGCGATCCTTCATAGTCAGAGTCATGATGAAGCATTCAAGCAAAGAGCTGGTTCTCTACATTTTTATGGCAGCTATGTCTGCGGTGCGCATGTCACGTATTAGTAATTTGCATATTTCCAGATAATGTGAACCCTGCCAGCGCCATCTATCGGCAGATTTTGGAACTATTTTTTTCCTTCGCCAAACAAAATTCCATTGCCTCACGATTGTTCTGCTAAAATATCAGGTCATTCTGACGAGTAGTTTTCAAATTATCGATTTTTGAAATCGTAACTTTAATTTACCCTGTATTTATAATCAATTACAATAATTACAGTATAAATATTAATTATATTAATTCATCTTAATTGTAATAAACATTATTTCTTGTAAATTTAAATTTATCTTCTCTTTACAAAATCTTCAAATAAGCAATGAAACAAACAGAGTTGTAAACAAATCGCAGCGAACATAGCATTTGTCGCATCAGCTCGGTTTGGCCGTAGTTTTAGTATAGTGGCTAGAAGTGGTTCTTCTAGCCACTATAGTTTTAGCTCCAGGCGATGAACACATCACCATTACTGATCTACTGCGCATGCCCATCCACGACGGACGTTTTGGATGTCCAGAAAATATTTGCGCAAATAAAATCCAGAACGTCGCGTCCGTAGCGTCCGCAGCTCTGTGTGGCCAACTACATAGAGAATAAAGGCGCATATTTTTTGGACGCGTAGCCTCTGTCGCGCTCTGTGTGGCCGTAGCTTTACTCTTAAGCCATCAAATGAATTGACGAAAAAGAGAAGATAAAGAAACTGAAGAAATTCTTCAAACATATCATAATTACAAAACAGAAAAGGGAAGGAAAATTCCGCGACCTGGACTCGATCCTACGAGTAACTCACTTGGTTAGAGTCCCTTTTTTCGAGTCCGGGTCGCGGAATTATTTCTTCGCATTTCTGCTTTGTAATTGTTACCCCAATATTTATTTGTCTCTGGCACCTGTACGCTTTGAACGATGGCGTCATCATTGAATCGAGAAACTCTCCCGACTTTGTTTCGAATTTTTACAAGTCTCTATGCTAAATGACAATTAATAGCTTCATCTTTCATTTTACTGCTTTTCGCGAATGCTTTGGAAATATTTTCAAAATAAAAAAATGACATTTGCAAAATTAAAAATGCAGCTTGTGAAATAAAAAATATATTTTGACAATTAATTTCGAAACGCGTCGGCAAATTTGAACCTTGTTACGTACTGCTTTATCAAGAATTTATCCTTCTCTCTTTAATAGAGTGATTGGGGAGAATATGGGCATAGGGGGAAAGTGGGCACCTACATCAAAAAAATAGAAATTATCAATAGATGAAAACAACATTTGCTTTATCATGTTCTCGATGATGGATTACCAAAGCGCAGAGAAAAGGAGTCGACAGGGCAGCCGCATTTCGACATGCTATAGGATTTTTGATTTTACAAAGTAAATATTTTTGATTTTAGATTCAAACATGCCGACAAATAAGCATTTGTAACCTATGTACACGCAATATTTTGATTGTTTTCAAATGTTCATAAATTATAGATGTTTTTAAGTGAAAATGTTAGATTTATCACCATGTGATGAACCCTTTTTCGGATTTCAGATTCTCGGCGTAATATGACTAAGATGTATCGGTGCAATATGGCCACAGCTACTGTCGGTATATGCATTTCTATCTTATTCTTATAAAAGGTAGATCCGTCTAAGATAGCATAAAGTAATATTTTTTAAGTACACAAAATTTATCTGGTATTAAAGTTTTTATGGTGACGATGTTTGCCAGATGCAAAGGAATTGACGAAACACAGATGGAGGCAAATGGACAGAAGGTCAACCACGAAGAGCTATGACAGTCATTAAATCTGGAAATCTGTCTTGCAAAACAGCAAGTTCAACTTTTGGTGTTCCTGTAAAGATTTTACAACGGTAGAACGAATTAAAGTCTCAAGACTTTACAACATTATTGAAAACACGATGATAGTGCAAAAGAAAAATTGAATTGGCTGCTTCACAGTGTAACTGAATACACTTTAAATAAAAGTTCAACGTTTATGAAAAGAATAATCGTTTATTGTATATTTTGTCTCTATTTAATTTAAAAGACAGTAGTTTACCCAGTTTCTCATAGGCGGTGCCCATTTTATTGTATGATCGGGTAATATGGGCATTTAGTAGATTTCAGAAAATATTTTTTTTATTTGTTTTAAAATATTTTTTGCAAAATGGATTTTTTGGTAATAGAAGACGTGTAAAGATTGCGCTTGCAGTTAAATGGTGTAATTATTTCACTCAATTAAGTTAACTACTATATGAATTACACGTAACAAGATTTTATTCGCTGTCACTTTCTGAACGACATAGGTCTGCGTTTGCATAAAATCACTTCAATCACTAGAAATAGTGGACATATTTTGGTCGTCGTCTTCTCGCTGCTTTGGTGATTTCTTATATAAAATGAGCACTAGTGGTGCCGAGGTTTTAGAAACAAATTCAGTTATCAATCGATGTATTTTTGTTTTGGATAGGCCTTTGTATAATTTTCTTAAGCCTTAATAAAAGAGTACATAGCGAAAAAGGAATTCTGTGTGTTTCTTTCCTGCTATGCACTGCAAAGCCTCCATCAAGCTCTTTAAGAAGGATAATACAGAGAACTCTCCATTCCATAAAGCATTAATAAATTTAAACACAGATTCAAACTGCAGACAAAAACAAATTTTGAATTAAAGTCATACAATTCGTGGATTTCTCCGGAAACTGAAATTCTTTTTTTTTTCTCATGGAGTTTCGATCAGTCGTGTTAAATCAAAACAACTAGTGTAAAATGAGAATAACTTTTTCCTAATTCGTGTTAAATCAAAAACGTGCAAAAAAATAGAATTGGATGTAATTAGAAAGCGCTAAAATTTTGTGTAAAAATATTCTTATCACGTCTGTAATGAAAATGTTCTTTTTCCGTGCTGACGTAGCCTTGGAAGCATTTGGCCAATATTCCTATTTGGTAGGATTCTCCCTGGGGGGGTTATCGGATTCATGTTTTCACTTCCTCTGCAAATCTTGTCATCCTTCCCCAGTTTTCGTTCATTAAATGGCATTCTTGAGCAGAACTCAAATCGATGAAGTCTGAAGAAGCCAAGCCTCCGGGCCGAACATGTTTGCTTCTTTAGTATTACATTGAATGTTTGTTTTCATATTGCTCAAAGCTGTAGTAAAGTGAAGAGTGAGTGTAGAAATGATGGATGTTAATGAATAAGGGATGTCCGCGTCTGTATAGTTAATTTGTGATCAGTGAAGTTCCGTAAGTTTAGGAGAAATTTCATCCGCCCTCTTCATATTTGCGTTGAAAACTAATATAAAAGAGTTTGCAAAACCCTTTTTTAATAAGTTATGATTTTGGTAAAATTTTCTAGAATATATGTTTGGAAGCTGGAACAAGCATGAGCTCGATAAGGTTTCGTGATGGAAGAAGAACAAGCAACCGGCGTCTTTTGATCTGATTGGACGTCCTTTTCGAAATGTTTTTGTTGATTTTAGCGTTTGCAATTATGTGGCCTGGATTTTATTTGAGATTGAAGATTTGTCAAACAAAGGTTATTGGAAGGGATTATGAAAAGAGGGTAGCGAGGAAGGATGAAACGGCAACGAGCAAAGCTTTCGTGTGGAATTTTTATCCCTCCCTTCAACTCTACCTTTTCCTTACCCCCTCTCCAGAACCCGCTGCTTCATTCCCCCTCTCCTTCTTTTCAGACAGATGATGCATCTGATAAAAGGCACAAGCCTATGTATGTGTCTGTGTGTGTGTGTTCAGTGCTCGGCGAACGCTTCATTTCCTCCGAAGCGTGCTCCCACCGGGGTCCGGGCGTTAATTAAAACAATTGCGGCGGCAAATGAGAGCCGCACATGGCTGGATATTTTTCATCCATATTCCATTAAGAGTCGATGGTCGGTGCTTGCTCATTACTCTCCTGTGGTCAGCTGAAGCGGAAAAGCCTAATTGGTTCAACGGGGCCTCAACCGTTTTAGGTTTGAAGGTGTGCTGGAGTCAAAAGAGAAAGAAAGAAATGAAGAAAGGAATTTTTTTAAATAAAACGCGTCTTCTCGTAAAATGTGGTCGTTTCTAATGATGTGCAAATGCCTTCGTACGAAGCAAGGGTTTCTCTTTTCCTACCCCCCCCCCCCCCCGGGGTGTAATTTTTTCTTTCTTTTCTTGTTAGGCCTAACTTTTTTTGTTACTTTTTCCTCCTCTTTTTTTCACTCGGAACACTTCAAGTGAAAATTCGTCCCACCGGTGTCATGAGACGTCAGGGACTCGACGGTTGTTGGCGCAAATGACAAAGCCCATGGTAGGTGGGAAGGAGGAGGTCGGGAGGTGGTTGGTGGTGATTGCCGCCTTCTTATGGAAGGAAAGTAAGACGGGCGAGTCTCTCCTCTTTATTCTTTAATTTGCATATTCTAATAAGGGAGAATATGTTACACGTGATAGCTGTCGTATATTTTAAGTGCATGGATTCAAGTGCACGGCTCGTTTTTATCACCTCTTATTAATAAGTCTCTGTTTATTGAAAAAGGATTGCAGTCGGTGGATATGGAGAATATCAGTTCCTATAAGTAAAAAGTAAAATAAATTTACATTTATTGAGTTCAATATACACAATGGTTATAATTAAAGAGGAGGTGTTTGAAGTTCTGTGTCTATAAAAAACTGTTGGTCAAAATGCAACCAAATTGGATGCGCAACATTCCTGACCATGAGGATTTCGATTTCTTAAATAAAAAAAAATTAAGTGAAGTTCAAATATTTCCGCTAAGGTAACATTTGACGCTAATGTCGCTTTAATTTGTATATTAGATAGGTCATCAAATAAATGCAGACGTCAAACAAATATTAAACAATACAAGCGGAAAGATTTATTTACAACTAGCTGATATGTCCGGCGTTGCTCGGGCTGTTTGTTTGATGAAATTTTGCAATATCTGAATTGAAATATAAATGAAAACCCCTTAATAAAGTATATATTCACTTTGAAAAAACGAAAAGAATTCTTTAAAGTGCTCGCACTGGAATTTTGTGTCCAACTGGGTTCGCCCAGGAAAATTCGACATTGCATCCTTAACACTTTAGAATATCAAAGAAAGGCTATGGGTATTGAGTTATTTCGGTCTATATTAAAAATACTTCATAGACGGATTGAGAGAGTTGAGGAACTCTGTTTACAGCATCATCATCATCCCTCATCAACATGAAACCGTTTCAATAGAGTTGTATTCAGTCAGAGAGCGTGGAATCATGTCCTGAATGTTGTTGTTTATATTGACAGTATCAGTTTTAGCAGCAAAGATTGCCCTCTCACACAATCAGTTGAGATGTTTATAATTTTCTAATATGTTTAGATAAACATTATCTATAACTTCTCTAAACTAAGTTACTACATTACAAAAACCATATGAAAACAAAATTTTCTCCAGTTATTAACTCATTAGAGAAAGTAACTTCATCTTTTCAGCAAAAGCTTGTGCAGCTGCACGCCCTAGAAGTTTTATTCTCTTATTTGTTTTAGAAAAAATTCTTTATCTCTCCAAAGATTAAAAAAAAAAGAAATAATAATAATTTTTATTTGTTTTTATTTATTTATTTATTTATTGCTTTTTATAACATTATCCCCCTTAAAATGTGAATCATTAAAGCAAGCGTCGTAGCTGACAAAAAAAGACAGGCCCTGGCAGTGAAAAGTTACCTGATCTTCTTTGTCGAAGTAACAATCCAACCTTCATTGTTTCCAACAAACGAAAAAATATTGATTGTTAAAATCCAACATGGAAACAATGAAGGTTACATTGTCAATCAGGTGACTTTTCCGTGCCGGGGCCTGTCTTTCTCGTTGGCTACGCGGCATGTATTAATTTCATCAACAATTGTTGAACGCAACATATAAACATGACCAGCCGATTGTTGGGGCAAACACCATGAGCTGATTGTTCACACATGCAAGCAAACTCACATAAACCAAGTCTATTTCCTATATGTAGATATAAAGATTATTAATTTCTACGTTTTTAAGAGACTTATCTCCAGTTTTAGATTTTTTACATCATTGTGGTAGTATTACACAGCTGTGTGTTAAATTTCAACTTCATAACTTACTTCCAAGTTGCATTTTAAAACCGGACAAACATCTTACATTGTGCTTTATAATCACCCTGTATATAGATTTCATGTGACAAAAGCAGATGCTGCCGTAAGGTTTAGCTATTCATAGGTTACCGCCTGTGACGCAAGAAATGTTACTCAGAAAACTGAATTCAAGGTAATCAATATGTAGAGTTTACATAAGTACCCTCCATCTCCTTGCTGTAAAGCGTGCATTGGATGAACAATGGTCTTGACAACAGAACGATTTGATTTACAAGGAAACCGGTATCTCAGATTCACAGTAGATTGAAATATTTTACTCAACTGAATATACCGTTGATGCTTGCAAAATAGGAAATCCCACTGTTTTGTTTCTTTCGCGAGAACGAAAAAAATTTGAGCGTACATAGCCATACAAAGACTCTATTGTTACGCCATTGTGCGCATTAATACACCCGCTGGCGCTTGACAGAACTTCTTTCCTCCAAAACTCAACAATACGCACGAATTCACTTCACATGAAACCAATGGAATTACTTCATAAGAAGGAGCAGCAGCAGCCGAGAATACGAATATGCGTTAGTGTAGTATCGCGGTGCTTTATAACTTTAAATAAAATAATATCATGGATGCTTACCTCATCATGTAGCGTAATTCATTCTTTTAAAGCAGCTAAGTTGGGAACACCGCCTTGATAAACAAACCCCTTTAACAGAAATCACAAGGCGTCAAATCTGAAGATCGTGATGGCCGTGATGTCGGAAATGATCGGCTTCTCATCAATATAAGGTTTCTGAATCCAAATTGAAGAAACAAGATTATGTGGTCCTTTATACAGGTTGATTCAGAAAGGTAGGTCAAGAATGAAATACCATGTACAGTTTGTAGCGGGGAACAATATTTTTCCTATAAACATGAGTCCGGAAATGCATCCTTACAGAAATAATGCAATTTGTACGAGGTAGGAATGGATGTGCGTTACCCGGACGGCAATGGTAGGGTCCATGTAAATTAGGATCTAAACATGTAAATTGTTCGTGTTCTCTCTCTCCTTTAAAAGAGAGGAAACGAAGCATGTAACTCCATTGTCGTACAATGGATTGCTTGACTAATGCGGAGCTGGCGGACATGCATCTCGTCTACAGCGAGGCACAGCGTAATGCTACTGAATAGTGCTGGGCGATTAATCGTTTAAACTCGAGTAATCGAGTACTCGATTACTTTAGACTTCGATTACCGTCGATTAATAAAAAAAACACGAAAAATTTTTATTCGTTTGTTGGTCAAGCATCAGCTTTTAACCAAACCGATTTTCGTTTTTCTTTCTGATATTTTTCGGCTTTTAGACACTAAAGAAAAGAAATGGCTAAAAGAAATGGCACGAATTGCAGCTTTTTCGCCAGCTGTATCAAACGGATCTTTGAAATACCTTGTTCCACCAGCTACATCCGTCCCATTGCTTTTCCAAAGCCGGAGCAACAATCACGAAGAAAAGAAACAGTTTAGATTCCAAACGTGTTGAAAAACTACTTGTAATGTCTTCTGTGGGTTACGAAAAATTACTGAACGCTTAAAATTTATAATAAGGGAATACAGTGTGGAAATTTAACAAATAAAGTTGTATACTTAAATGAGCCAACTTTATCGTGTCAAATATATGTGCTTATACAATAATTTTTAATAAATTAAAATAAATATTTTATGTACCCTAAGAAAGGTTTACTTACTAAAAAAATTCAGCCCATTCACATATATTGCTTTTTAATACTAAAAATTACTCCAAATTATTATTTTTACTGGTGTTTCATTATGCCAAATAACTTTGAGGTAATGATAACTCATTACAACAGAAGTAGTTATAACGAATAACTTGTAAAATTTTTAATAAAATCTATTATTAATCGATTAATTCTTATATTCGATTATCATATTCGATTATCAAAATATGATAATCGCCCAGCACTGCTACTGAAGCGGAAAAGATTTACCAACAGCGTGTGGAGAAGTCAGCGATTCTTCGGACATCTTCACCAGAGTTCTCGAGAATCTCTTCCGCAGACTAAACATCTGCATCGAGGCTCAGGGTCGACATTTTGAACACCTACTGTAATGTCATTCCTACCTCGTACAAGTTGCATTATCTCCGTAAGGATGCATTTCCGGACCCATGTTTATAGGAAAAATTTTGTTCCCCGCTACAAACAGTACATGGTATTTCATTCTTGACCTACCTTTCTGAATCACCCTGTATATCCGAAAAATGTGTCATTGCGTGGAAATTAAAGCAACATTAGCACCAAATCATATTCTAGTGTGAATTTTTGAACTAATTATTTTTATATAAGAAATGGAAACTGATGGTCAGGAATGTTTACACAACAAATTTGGTTGCATTTTAATCAATAGTTTTTGGACACATAGCTCTAAACACCTCCTGAAGTTAATTGGCAATTTCTGCAACTAATTTTATAAATATTTTATAATTATTTTGTTACTAGTGCTTCTTTACTTTTTAGCATACATTGAAATCACTGTATATTTTAACATTCGAATGTTTCTCTTTTTGTTTAGATCTGTGCATACAAACTAATTTATTTTTATTGTATCTATAAACTTTGGCATAATTTCTAAATTATTATATTTTTTAATATTCTTTTGATCTTAAAGAAATCCTTAATATATCCTAATGAAACCCTTTGTTTTTGGTTATCAATTTTAATTTATTTTTTTTTTTAGCTTTTTATTAGTAAAACTCCTTAACAGTTATTCTTCAATCATTTGCTTTGGATATTAATTTTGTTTAGGATTAATCAATTTGGTCTTCAATGAATGCATAAATATAAGGACATAATATGTGGAGCACAATGAACGTGCTTTCTTAATGGATTGTTGAAGAGTATTGATTTTATATCTCATAGAAATGACAGAGTGATAAAGTGGCATAGCATTATTTTAAAGATATGGAATTTAAATCCTTTCTTATCAATAGTAATGTTCAAATCTAAATATTGTAGCTTATTACGAGGCGTGTTTTTAAGTACCGTTTTGATATATGAAAAAACAAAGACAATTTTTAACATTAATTTTTATATGAATGCTTGTACGTAATGTATTTTTTAGCATCATTTCCACCTAAATTAAGGCAGATATCGTATCGTACGACCAGCTTCTGAAATCCATTCTCATAGAAATCGGCCGCCATTATTGCTAACCACTCCAGCACGGCCGTTTTGACGTCGTCTTCGTCGTCGTAGCGCTGAACGCGAAGTGCTTCTTTAAGTATAATAACAAATGATAATCACTAACCGCTAGGTCAAGTTGTTCTCAGCCAAATGACGTGATGAGATCTTGGGTTCGATGATCCAGTAAAATGGTCATTTCGTTTTCTCCATACACTTCCTTAATCTGCCCATGAATTTCGACCGCTTTCAAGTTCTCTTGTATTAAGAAACGAATGACAGCGCATATTTCACAATCGTAAGCGGCCGATTTCTATGAGGATAGAATTCAGAAGCTGGTTGTACGATACGATAAGAGCCTTAATATAGGTGGAAACTTTCTGAAAAGTAGATTAAGGTCCAGGCTTTTATATAAAATTAAGGTGTTAAAAATTGTCCTTGTTTTTTTATATATCAAATGGTACTTACTTAAAAAAACACGCCTCATATTAATTGGATTATTAATAATATAATTTTTCAAGACTATTATCTGGCATTTATTTCAATACTTCATCTGAATCACTCTTTACTATCAACATAATTTCGTATATGCAGCACAACCATAAGTCCGATCGGGAGAAAATAGATTACTCATTGACTATTATTAACATAGATGTTGCTGGTACGGTCGTCATCCAAAACTGTCTTTCCACAGACGCTGGGCACATTTTCTACAGTCTATAGGTGTGCATCTTAGGCAGATGTTACGCACAAGGTGAAAGGTAATTTACATACTTAGTGATAGTCAAGCGGCCCTTAGAGCCATTAAATCTGCTAAGGTTACATCCAACTTAATTTTGGAATGTAGACAACTTCTGCATGACCTGACTCTCCATAATAATGTAGCATTAGGGTGAATACCGAGGCATAAAGAATTGTAGGCAACGAGGTAGCAGATACCCTCACTAAACAAGGTGCTAAAGCAACACCTATTGGTCCAGAACCTTTCTGCGGTATCTCAAGGCAAGCTGCAGCAAGGAAAGTCAAAATCATTATATCCAATGAGATAAGGTGGGAACAGATCATCGATTAGATAAAGGAACCTTCCTTGAGATTAACATCCAATATTTTACAAAAGGCAAGGTACGTATAATCATAGGCTTCCTTACTGGAAACACCTCCAAAGGATGAACTACGCAGGAAAAACCACTACGCAGGAAACGTAATCTGGAGGAAGAAAATGCCCACCATATATTATTCGAGTACTTGCTCTCGCGCACATCAGACACCCAACTCTTAGTTGTCACGTAACACTTGAGGCAATTCACCAGGAACCTATTGGAAATCTGATTCGCTTTCTTAGCGAAGCTGGCTTCCTGTGGTTTTTCTGGAACCAGGGTCCGGCTCAAAATTCCTTAGATGGAATAAGCGCCTAGGGAATCGAAGGATGTCATCTTACAACAACCCTGACCTCAAACTAGAAATAGAAATAGACCTTTTACCTAAGTTTTTACAAAAGTCTATGTTTGCACTTTATTTGAATTCGTTACTAACGCTGTACTCTACTGTGATACCCAATAAGTAAATAGACACCTCATATTTCAGATTTATTCATGTTTTTCACTTAACTGTGAATGTACACTTATATTTTACAGTATTGTTTGCAGTAACTTATTCTCATCTTGATGAAACATGCCTCGAACGCCTGGTGCCACAGAAGTGAGTCATTTTCAACAAGAGCGTATTGTCGGACAATATCAAGCTGATGTCAGTCAAAGGAAAAATTCCCGCGCACTTCAGATTGACTATCCACTGTCAACAGGGTTATTATACAGTTCAAAACACTAAAAAGGAAACTGTAGAGTCACGTGCAGTTCGACCTGGACCAGTAAGTGACCCAGACAACTGAGGGCTGCAAAACGAGTGATTGAAAGAAATCCCGATTGCAAGGCTTCAGACGTGGAAGAACACCAGCAAGCGAGTCGTAACATGGCTGTCAGATATTTGCACCACTAGGCTATTATGAGAGAGCTGCAAAGCGAAAACCCCTTCTCACCATATTTAATATTTCAAAGAGAAAACACTAGGCGACTGTGGTGGTGGAACGCCCTTTCAGATTTTAAGCATCATGTCATCTTCTCAGATGAGTCGGTTTTGCTCAGTTTTCTTGTAGTGGTCGGATATAGGTCTGGAAAAAACCCAGCCAAGAGCTCAGCATGAACCGACTGCGTACCAACTGTCAAGCATGGTATATATTCCCATTTGGGGCACTGGGCGATCACAGTTCGTGGAATGTGTGGGCAACATTAATGCAGAAAAATACATCGCCATATTAGAGAAGGGTCTATTGATATATTCCAGCGAAATTCTTGACAAAACATTCATTTTGTTCATGAAGGACGGTGCTCCTTGCCACACTGCTCGAAGAACGCAGGCTTGGCTGGCACAGCATGGCATCCAGAAATGACCGTGGGCCAGTCAGTTACCCGATATGAGGAATCCCATCGAACACGTCTGGAGTATGCTTGATCATGCCGTGAGAAAGCATTCACAAAAACCTGCTTCCCATGCAGAACTTTTCGAATGTTTGCGTACCGAGTTGAGCGAAATTCCACAGGCCAAGTTCGCCCAATTCATTGATTCTATGACCTACCGGATTAAAGCTCTAAAGAAAGCAAATGGCGCGGCAACAAAGTTCTGATGTGCATGTTTAAGAAATACGTGCACCAAACAGTTTTTGTGCAATAAATAAATGACCGAAGACCAGTGTGTCTATTTACTTATTGGGTGTCACTGTACTTTTTAAAAATTCAGCGTCGTTCATCAATTCACGTGTGTAAAATAGTGTCGTGTGTTTGATGTGTTGATACATAGTGAATATATTAGAGAAACTGTACCTGAACTGCATTCTGGATACACTGCACTGCGGTATCGCACGGAATTATTGACTCTAACTTCTTTTTTGAACAGAGCACAGAAACAAAAGAATGCGGACATTTTTAAATGGCTTCGTCAGTTACTTCCTAGCAGTTTAATTTTAATGGGTTCGGTCTAAAACAAGCAGATATTCTAGCTCTTACATTAATTAAAGCCTCGATAATTACATTTTCCTGATAAACTTTTAGCATGTTTCAAAAGATTTTCACCGTAGAACAAATTGTAAAGAATTTTTTTTCTTCTAAATCGTGTTAACTTTGACATTCAGAACCATGAAACGTGATGAAGGGTTCTTTAAATTGTAGAGAGGCGGACACCGTTATTTTCGGGGTGAGACGATAACAGTTATAATCTAATTTGCTAGGGTGAGTTGCCCCGAGCCAATTACTTAAACGTCCGCGACCAATTATCGATGAAAAGTTTTCTTCTTTGCTCACCAGAGGCACTCTTGGAGAGGGGGAATAGAAAAAGCGGAATTGGAAGCAAACAAGTCGTACATGTCAAAAGATCATTTTAGATGCAATCAGAATTAATTAACTTTTTTTTTTGCTTTAAATTTTAAATTGTTATTAATTAAATGCGTTACTTTAAGATACAGATTTCAATGTGTGAAGGAGATTCAAAATATCCGAAAGGTTATATTTTTTTTAATGATAACCTCGATGTATGGAACGCATGTTTGTTAAAGTTTTATTTAAATTAATGAAAGGATATTTAAGGGGGAAAAAGAGCGAGTCTGTCATCTAAGCAGACCTGTTTCTATGACATACGACTATCCTACTTTGAAGTAATCCTTCTTCAATAACTTTTCAACTTTTCAAAAATGTTGTTAACTGGTTTTCTTACAGAGTAGGTAATCTCTCCATGTAGGTCGTCACGACTTCGTTGGATTTATCTTAAAAATTCTTTTTGAAGTTGATAGAAAAGGCCACGGGTGTCTGTTTACATTTTGACACTTTTGGATTCGAGCGCTTTCCTTTTAACCTGAGAGTTCATTGCTTCATCACGAAATACGTGAAGTCGATTTTTCTTAAAAATAAAGAGCAAGGGTCTTGCCCTTTGTGTGCCAGTTTAGACATAATCAGTTCTAGAGTTAGATATATACGTGTATAATGAAAAGCAGGTAGTAGTGGTTAGAGGAATTTTCATCAGTTGCGCAGAAACGAAGGACACTGCATTCATTATTTCTGAAGAGCATTTATTCATTTCATTATTTGTGTGTCTGTCTCTAGGTAGTATGATTTCTCGAAAGCATTTTAACCTTTTCAAATTCTGTTTTCGCTAATCGCTAGAGAATCTTCCTGAGCTTAATGTCTTTGAAATCGGTGTAACGATTACGTGACCTTTACAAACCGTCAACAGTTTTCAGTGGCAACATATGGTATGTGATTAGAAATGACGAGGAACGAAGGAAAATAATCGATTTTTACCAGGTCATTCTCTTCATTAAAGAATTTTCGTCCGCTTTGGTCAGAACAAGTTTTACCAACAATCCCTTGCAACAATGATTTTATGTCTCTTATTATTATTATTAATTTTATTAAAGGCATGCAGTGGAGAAGCGAGGGTAAATGGCGCTCGGGGCACGGTGTTCATTTTTCTCCCCGTCTTCTCATATTTTATCCTCGCGGCACCCGCCTAGCAAGGGTAACAAGGCTGGCGCCCGGGGCATAATGCCTCCTCCGGCTTCCCCCTAACTACGCCACTGGTGGTATCCTTTTTGGGATATAATGGAAGGGTTTTTGTTGTTACAGATATAAGTTTTCCTTTTGCAACATTAAATAAAAATAATAATGAATATAATGAAGCTCTCATGACGGCTATGGTGTCCACGGGTTTGTATATCACAGCTTAACATCGACTTTCTTATGTGAAAAGGAATATTGGGTCACACGTTTATTGCATTATATGGGAATTTGTTGTAGTTGTGGTTATTGCGGAGGGTTGACGGCAACGTTTTTCAGTGGGTCGGGTCTGTTGCGAGTCTGTCAAACATTTTTTCCAAAGTTAGCCGAGTGCATTGGATCGATTAGTGCTCTGTATACTTTTTTGATTTTGATCTGTTGATAATCGTGTTCGCTTCTGAAGGTCCTTTTCTTTGCAGTAAGTGATAATAATCACGTGTCATTTTTAAATGGTAGGATTTGGCATGTGGTATATACACAGCTGGTAAAAAAAATACTAAACATGGAAGGAGTGGGACAATTTTAATGAAACTGGACAAGAGCATATTATGGATGGCATACAACATGTGATTTAAATTTCATCGCGATATGTGCACAGAATCCTGATATAGAGTGTCACAAAAATCCCTCCACTGGAAGAATTGTTCATCCCTAATTTATATAAAATCATCAATCTGGCATCTGTATTGTAACAGACTAGAATAGTCTCCACACCTGACATGCCCCGCACACGCTTGGAGTTTTACAGAGGTCGGATTGCGGGACTTCGAGAGGCTGGATGTTTTATCGGCAAATTGCGACCCGATGTTGGCAGCAGTGGTCTACAGATGGTTCGGAAGGCCCACGCATTACTGATTCACGCCAAGACCGCCGGATTGTAAGGGAAGCACTGAAACACCGTACAGAATCCACAGCACAGATGAGGGCCAGAGTAGCATGAAACGTATCAAGACGGATCATTTGCAACCATTTACTTGCAGTACGACTGCAGTCACGTGTCCCTCTAGCCAAACTACTGCTTCTGCGAGAACACCGTTCTGTATGGTTGCAGTGGTGTCGCGAAAGAGCTGATTGGCGAGCTGAATGGAAATCTGTTGTCTTCAGTGATGGGAACAGATCATGCCTCACATCAGTAATGGACGTCAACGTGTGCGACGAAACCAAGGGAGCGAATCTTCTACTGTGCACTCGCCGACGGCATACGGGCCAACACCTGGCGTAATGGTGCGAGGTGCCATCAGTTACAACTCACGCTCATCATTGGTGTTTGTGAATGGAATATTGAACAGCACAAGGTACGTCCAGGAGGGTAATGTGCTGTTCCTCCATTATAACGTGCCCACATACTCTCCAACATGTGGTCTGACTTCCCAGGCCAGCACGATCTCCAGACTTGTATTCAATTGAGAATGTTTGCGACATAATGGGACGGCACATCCATGATCGTAGCACACAAGCTAAAACTCTTGGACAGTTGCGTCAAATAATTCTGAATGCTTGGAACAATGTATCCCAGGATGATATCCGGCATCTGTACGATCGCATGCATGCAAGAGTCGAGGCCTGCATTCATACTCGTGGAGGGTATACGGCATATTAAATTGTTCTATTGGGACGAACCTGTGCACATATCGCATTGAGATTTAAATCATATGTTGTATACTATCCACACTACGCTCTTGTACAATTTCATTAAACTTGACCCACTCTTCCTACGTGTTACATTTTTTTGCCGGTAGTGTAATTGTATCGGAAATGACACGAAACGAAAGAATAAAGCAACATTGTCTATTTACACAGTTATTGCTAATCGGCACACAGCATATTCTTAAAACTAAGATCAAAATTATTATATTTTTCAGCAAATTTGCAATCGTTTGATAACTTGTTAAATCCTCCAATACTAGGCATCCGTAATTTACATACAAACAGTATCATCACCCTCATCATCCTCATCTATTCATTGCAAGATGAGATCTTCTTCAAATATTTCACGCAAAGAGAAACCATGGTTAATTTGAAGAAAAATATGGCCGAAAAGCTTTCAATCTGGTCAAATCCAGATTGGAACTGGTTATTAGAGGTTAGAAAGAACAAGGACAAATATCTCCGGGATTCGAACAGCAGACCTTTAATCATGAGTCATACGTTCTCGCGGCCACGAGGGACGGGTGTGATTTAAATATAACATACCAAATTGACAAACAGAAAACATCATAAGGTGCACATTCATAATATGAGCATCATTATGGTCAATGAGATTAACGTAAATCAAATCGCTTCGTTTAGTGTAAAAAGACCTAAATCAAAGGCAATGAAGGTCGTGAGAAGAAAATCACATTATTGGATTGAATACGATCTAGATTGAACATGAAAACACACAATATCTATACAAAGATATTTTCACAATTTCATACGGAAAATGCTTCGAAAAGAAAGTTCAGTTCATGGAAAAATCGATAGAGGATTATTGCAGAATTTAACCTTAATGAAAACCAGTAAATAATCGGATTGATTATGTAGATAGCATTTCAACTGTCATCGTCATAAATTTCAACCCATGTCAATCCACTGCTAAATGTACACATACAGAGTGTCCCAAATTGATGTATACACTCTTTGAAACGTTATAGCTGAGCAACGAAATGAGATAGAAATATAAGATTTGTTGTGTATGATCCATACGGCGCTGGAAAAGCATAGCAACACGTTCGTTGTTGTTCATTTGTTTATAAACCAAAATGGCGGTGAGACTTTCATTCAATGAACATAAATGGATACGGGAAACTGTTATTGGAAAGTGGAGAATGTCGTTGAGGTTCAACGACGTTGGAGGGCTGAATTTGTTACACCACCATCAACAAGGGTAACAATAACAAAACTCTAAGACAAGTTTGAAGCCCAAGGCACGGCGAAAGATGTGTTGAAAAATCGGTGCGGAAGAAAGAGAAGTTCCACTCGATAACGAGAGTACTGATGCCGTCATGGAGGTTTTTGCACGTTCCCCAAAGAAGTCAGTGAGGCAATGCTCTCATGAAATTGGTATCGCCAAATCCAGTGTTCATCGAATTTTGCGAGGTCAAAAATGGAAGCCTTACATTCCGCGACTTGTCCACGCACTAAATGAGGACGACCCAGGGAGTGCACTGTGGCAGAAGGTGGACATTTTGAAAATGTATGGGCTTAAGGAAGTTTAAGGAATAAAATATAACAAACCTTGTATTTCTGTCTCATTTCCTGCTGAGTTATAACGTTTCAAAGAGTGTATACATCAATTTGGGACACCCTTTACATTGGCCAATGAATCAGAAACACGTGTATTAGTATATTATTTAACCACCTCCCTTTTGGTCCGATTTTTATCATGTACTGGATTGGCATAGAGTCAGTAAGGTACTGAAGAACCTGTAAGTCAATGGAAGACCAGGCGTTCACCAGAATTCCCATAGTTCTCGTAGATTTGTTAGAAGAGAATCTTACTGTCGGATATGTCGTTCCAACATGTCCAAAACATTCTCTATGGGGGTTTAAATCTGGGCTAGGCTAAATGAATAAAGTCATTCTTGTATTCTCTAAGCCACTGCTAACCAATCGTAGCATCGTCATCCATGGATAAAAATACAGCATCGCAAAATGGACTTAGTCGGAAACAATGTTTAAGTAGTCTACGGAACGCAGTCGACCTTCCATGAATATCAGGGGACCAGTTCCATACAGGCAGAAGAAGCTACACACCATCACAACACCACTAGAACCTTGAGTTGTCTTGATAATGCATGCTGGATCCAGTGCTTCACGGGGCTCCCGCCAAACGCCCCGCCTAATATCAGACTACATAAGCTTCTTACGGTCTTCACGAGTCCCGTCACAACGTTCCACTATTGATGAACATTCATGTTCTTTGCAGAATTTCGCGGTTTTCATATAGGCATGCGATTTCCGATTTGGATCCGCTTCAATTCCTGATGCATGGTTCAGCCAGATATAGGTCGTAACAGTCTTTGTTAAAATGATTTCTCAATCCCGTTTAAAATGACGGGTCTGGCACATGACAGATTGTCTTTGAGTTACCATAGGTATGCCTTTTAAACAAAGAGTGTCGATCATTTGTTCCATCTGTTGAATACCCGAAATATCGCTCCTTTCAAAAATCCAGTCAGCTGTTTCGTTGCTTCAATCGTGGCTCCAGCTAGACGAGCACCAAAAATGAGTCTCTTTTTCGAAATCAGTTATATTCTTCTTTCTCCCCAAGCTGCTCAAGTTAAGAGATTGACACATCCAACGGCTTATTAAATAGGTGACAAGCATACGCTTGACTCGCATGACTTCAAACTATTTTGCATAAAACACATTTACATATAAATAAAGAAAGACATTTTTATATGAATAACTGAAGATAGCACTTCAATAATATAATCATTTTGGTGTTAAAAAGGAAAAGAAAAATTCCGTGACCATTGCTGTCGCCGCTCTGACCAATTGAGATACCGCGGAATATGTTTCACAGAAATTTTCAATTGATTGTGCAGTATGGGTAGCTCTCCTGCATATATTTCCACCATGCCCTACTCTAGGTCTTTGTTTTCCAGTTGACTTTCGCCAAGCTAAATATTGGATTTGGAAGTATTTTTACGTTGTTTACCACATAATTTGGTGCGCGCACGCTTTTCTAATTTCTCCTTCATTTTCAGCAACAAGACAGCGTTGTAACTGGTCAGAAACAAAACAGTGCTGTATCGTACCGCGTGAAAGCACGCCGGTGTCACTTAGCATACTGACTCTTAAAGCAATCACGTAACGCATCCGGCAGCATAATGCTGTGCTTTCTTCGTTCCCAAGCGAAAGTCCAAATATTTTGATAGTACTTCGTAGTCAGCTTAACTCAGTATTGGTTAGGTGTTTAGAAGATTGGTTAGGTGTATGTAATTTTTGAACTTACTTTTTTGGTAACCAGTAAGTGAGTAATTCTTGGATAGGAGCAAGAAAATCAAGTGTTAGATCAAAAAGTGTTCTTGGGGGCTAAGAATTTCTAAGTTTTCAATAACAAGGCGTTATTCCAGTATAATCTCTAAGGGGCTTACGCCGTCAAAGGGCGCCGTCTTCAGAGGAACTTCTTTTATTTTTTCAAATTCCTTTCTCACTCATTTTTTGCTTTCGGGACTAACGGCCATTTATGGTTCACTTGGAAAGCAATTATCAGCCGTCAGCTCCTATTAAATCGCTCATTCCAGCTGATTAAAAAGTTTTTTTCCGGGAGGGTTCCATTCTTTACAGTACTTTCCTCTCCAGCGCGGATCTTCTTCAGCATTCATCATTGTTAACCTGGACTGACGTCACTTTCTTTCGAATTTATTTCGTCGAAGGATTGCCGGTCACCGTCATCTGTTTGCCTTTGAAAGCTTTGTAAAAATTTAATGAACTTCACTGAATTGACGCGAAATGAATATTGACATGGGGGCTAAACGAATGTACGTTCTCTCTCTCTCTCGCTCGTTCGTTTTATTTATTATAGCTTTTTTTTATAGAAATTTTTTTTTCTCATTTGATTTTATTCCCTCCATATTTCTCAAACGATTCACTCCTCTTTATTCTCCTGGAATTTTTCTCTTGCGTCGCCCACCTCCTTGTTCTTTCGGTCGATCTTCATTAGCAGCGGAATGGAAAGTTTAACCGGCTCCACATCCTTCTTTTGCACCGCTTTTTACTATCCCCCCTCATCCAGGCCTTATTTTTTCACAAGACCTGAAGGGTGCAGGAAGAAGAGAGAAGGAGTGAGAAAATCGATGAAATTTATGAGCGGGAGCAAATGAAATTTGAGTGTCGAACGTGTTAATTCAAAATCAGACGGAGGGACGTTTCATCAAGGTGATGCTTTGGAATGCTCAACTTTTCGCTTTATTATTTTTTTCAGTGGTTATGAATCAGCCAAATATCAGAAATACACGCGCGCACACACACACACACACACACACACACACACACACACACACACACATACACATAAACACAAGCACACTGTTTAACAAATTGTTCCGTAAGCTGTCATTTTTAATGAGGTAACTAATCAGTTCTAATCTGTCCAGCGAAAGTTCGAGTAGGGCCATCCAGTCAAACTGAAATTTACAATATCTAACAATTGAAATTGGAGATTTACGGTATCCATACCTTTTTCTTTTTCAAGAAATCCACATTTCCATAATGACATTTTATGACCGACTTTCACGAGATAATCCATATCGAGGATGACGGCCTTCACGAACGTGTTTACACCATACAAAACGATGAACTTGTTACAGTCTAGTAATGTAAAAAAAGGAAGTCAAAAACTGTGGACACAATAGCAATAACACGAAGAAAAATAGAAATCACAAATCCATATAGTAATTCTTTAATGATTCGGATGTATATTTCCAGCAGCTATGCCACATTCCCAGTGACAAAAAACTCCAGAATTTTTAGAGGAAAGGGAAAATTATAAGCCAATAAAATTACAGAATCGGGAAATACAAGCCAATTTATGTACAGAATCGGGAAAAATTAGAAGCCAAAAAATAAAATACAAAGTATCACTTTATGATGTGGTCGCTGTTCAGCAGCTGATTGAATAGCCAACCTTTAACAATTTCCAGGGACTCTAAAAAACCTTAAGATCTCTTTTAAGAATAATACTCTAAAACGCAACTCAGTTTTATCAACGAAATGATACCAAGAGTGGAAAAAGTTGGTGTATAAACATTTAAGTTCACTTCCTATAATAAGTACTAATTAGGCCACTCGAAACGAGCAGTAAAGAAGAGAATGAGTGAATACATAGCGTGTATTAACAATGTTAAATTGGTGTGTCAAATTTTGCTGACCATATACTGAAAGAAGGACATTCTTTTAGTACTGATTCATTTGAAGTGCTACATAGTACCAGTGATGCGAAATTATTAATACTGGAAATTGTTAAAGGTTGGTCATCCAATCAGTTGCTGAATAGCGACCTAGGCCCTATGCCAGTGGCTGATTGGATCCCCCTATATAAACACATGATAAAGTAATATTTTTTATTTTATTTAATGGCTGGTAATTTTTCCAGTTTCTGTAAAATATTGGCTTTTATTTCCCGATTCTGTAATTTTAATGGCTTGTAATTTTCTCTTTTCTGTATAAATCTGTATTTTCTTCTCACTTGTTATCGCTGATGAAGGTGGCATAGCTGCCGAAATGTACAGCCGAACCATTAAAGAATTTCTATGTGGATTTGTGGTTTCTATTTTTCTTCTTGTTAATTTTTCAAATACACATGACAGTCGACGAATAATTTCAGCAGGATTTGAATCTTCAAGATGGTTAAACGCCATCTTGAATAACACAGCGCGGGAAAACTGCTGAAATTTGACACCCCCCCCCCCCCCACTTGAATTTTAAAAATGTACATTTTATGCAGTTATTTTCTATCCTTGCTATTATAAAACCCCTTGTTTGTACATAGATAATGATTTAACTGAGATAAAAAAGTAACTGCGATGCAAAATAGTCAAAATAGTTACTAAGCTCAAAATAGCGTTTGTGGTTCAGACACAATCCGGAATGCTTAATGGACGTCCCTCGTACGTTACAGTGAAAGTTGGTTCGGTTTGCCTAGAGGAATTGGCCTGAACAAATGGAATCGGTTAAATGATCTGACATGTTTTAAAAGACAACCTACGTGTATGACGTGTGTTACTTCATTAGATCGGAAATGACGAGAAACGCAAAGTACAGAGCTCTTTTCAATTTCTTGAATTTTAAAAAATCCATTTCTGATAAAAAAAAAAGGGGGGGGGGGATTAAAGAGGGTAAAATGGATAAAATGTGGGCGATATTTTGTCTTTTTTCTTTTAACAATTTCTTTATCCTCAACATTTTACTTTAACTCCTGGAGATATTAGTTTCTTATTTAACATAACAGTGCAATCAATCATGAAATTGGTCGCGCGGGAAATTGTTGTTGAGGTGTTGCTGAAGTATTCTTAAAATATGTTACACCTTTGATCTACAATGATATCACTTTCCCGATATTTCGGGGTAAAATATGTAGGCATTACATTTTCTTACATCGTAAATTCACAGAAATCTTAAATTTAATGGAGTTCAGGATGGTAAATCTTAAATTTACAATCCGTTGTGTATGAAGGTTTTCTTATATTGCCACAACCTGGCCAGAATTTGTGTATTACGCCATAAATAAATTGCATTAAACGACAGAAATGTATTAGCAAATCGCTCTACATCATAATGAAATATGGTGCGCTGCGCAAAATCATTAATTCATGGAGAGTGTGTCAGATTTATGATGGTTCAGATTAGACCGTTAAAATTGCTTTTCAATGGGAATTAATAAATATCCCAAGAAGTCGTACTGAATTAAATATTTGACTGTAATGAACTATTAATCTCACAGAAATATGGTCGTGTGAATGAATAGTAATAAAATTCTTTACAGTAGGCATGTCATCATTCTTACCCATGAACAATCAGTGACTCAGCACATAACTTAATTTTCAAACAAAATATTACATATTCGTATCTTAAAGAATTTTTTAGTTCTGATGTTATCAAAAACGTTGTTTTATCAAAATTGTTGTTCTATTAGTCATTAGTTTCAAAAAATTGTTGTTATTATTATTATTATTATTATTATTATTATTATTATTATTATTATAAATTGTTTCACCCAAATTTCCACTTTCATTATAAAGTAATTTTCTTCTTTAAAAAGTTTCCTTATTTAAAAAGTTTACACTAAAGTTGAGAAGCAAATGTATGTTTTAAATTTAGTTATCAGTCATATACCTCAGCTGTATCCTGTATTAATAATGTCATCATTCTTTTTATTGATTCAGCGTTTCTTTAAAATTTGATGCATATATTTTGATTCCAAATGAGAAAAATCAACCTTTTGTTCACGACAGTTTATTGAGCCGTAAGCACATTTTGGCTATCTTGTAGTCATCAATCAGTGGAATTTATACAGTAAGATGACCAATCAGAAAAATTAGAATAACAAAGATAACAAATAACAGTAAAAATAATGGAGCCAATCAAAGTTGTGGACAAAAGGTTGGTTTTTCTCATTTGGTATTACGATTATCTACAGTTTTCTGGTTTGGTTTTTTATTTTGACTGTTTAACACATCATATCTTATAATCTCGTGGAATTGTATAATACAGTAGAAGGGCTTGGGACATTAACCAGACAAATCACGTGAAGGAAGTTTTGAAATATAACCATTATTGTATTTCGAATTTACACTAAATCATGTATTGGGAGTAACAGTATTCGCTGAATTGTGGTGGCATCTGTTCAAGAATCAAAGATACTTATTTCATAGATTGAGAGAAAATATTCCGCCAAATTAGACTATAAATATCTCGGTTTAGGAAAAGTGTGGCTTGTCTTATTAATGCCCTATGCTCGTCAATTGTCAGTAGGATCCAAACTTAAGCATCTTTAAGGAAATTAAATCGGAAGCTTAAGTGGGTTTATACTAAGACCCTACTATAAAGCGAAAAAGCGAAACAATGCTATTTAATAAAAGAATAGTTAATTCCCAAGGAATAGAAATTTAATAATCAGATATTATTAATCATTAGCTACTAATACAATAGTCCTAAACTCTGTCCAACGAAAGTTTGACTGGGCGCGTCCAATTAAACTTCCGATTTCAGTTGTTAGGCATTTATTGCAAAATGTCATTAACAACGCCCAGTCAAATTTTCTTTGGACAATAATGATGAACCGTTGGAATATAATAACAGTTAGCTGCTGATAGAACCTAGCTACTGAAGTTAGCAATAAGCTATTGATAACAATAGGCCTAGCATCGATTAGCTGTAGATAGCAATAGCCGTGACAGCTTAGTATTATTAGTAATGGTATTCTATCAACAAATGAAGATAGCAATACTGTTACACGAACAACATAGCTCACAATTTAATAATATACATGATAGGCTTAACGGCAATTATTATTAATGACAAATAACTACTGACAACAATAACTCTATGGTCAACTGGCTACAGATAGCAGTCTAACGGTGACAACGTTCAGGTACCACTGTAGACTAACTTTCCTGTTCTTTCCAGAAATCAGAGTTTTTGTATAGGCATGCGACTGCCGATTTGAATCCGCTTCAATTTTCGGCGCCTGATGTTGCCAGATAGGGTCCGGGAACACTCAAAAACATTTATCAATGAATGTCCTGTTTTAAACGAAGTCGATCGCTCTCGTGATTAATTGTCTTTGAGTCACTATTACCCCTTTTAAACATAGATTTTATATAATATTTCCAACGGTTTACTACTCTGGATATGCACCTTTCGAGAATCCAAAATCGGACTGCTTCGTTGTTACACTGGTGGTTTCAGTTAGACGAGCGCCAACAATGTGCCCCTTTTCGAAGCCAGTTAGGTCCTTATTTTCCCCATGATAATCGGTCTGTGATTAGAATCGACCAATTTATTCTTAAATAAATACATACTTGTATCACATGACTATTTATCATAGAAACGGATTAAAAGAAAAAAAATTAAAGTCAGTTACAACTTATGTGATCGATTACTATACTCTTTATCATTATCTTTACATATTTTCTTTCTCGTTAACTCTCATCTGCTTTTCCTATATTCACTCCTTTTGTCATGGAAAGGAAGGTTGCTGAATTAACATGAAAAATTAGGAAGAGAAAGGAGAAAATGGAACTCTACTCGTTTTCCTCCTCAAATAGGATTTCCTGAAATAGAATTACATTTCCATTGTCACTTGTATGTTTTCGGCTGGCATAGGGTGTGACGAGAAAAGGAGAAGGGATTTAAATATTTTAATTTTAAAGGATTTTCAAATCAAATTTAGAACTCAGCTAAGTAAAAGTAACAAAAGTGGAGAGCAGAGCGCTTCTTCTCCTTTACAAAACGTGTGAACACTTTAATTTGTTATTCGCCGTGGAAGTGGCTTCGTCTAATGGAGTAAATGTGGCCGAAAAGCGTCGGGAAGTTTGGCTGAAGCCTGGACACGAGCGAGCGAAGCGACTCTCGTTTGTTCAGAGCAGATTCCCAAAGGTAATTTTCTGCTAGGTACGATTAGTGGAAAGATGGAGCTAATATCATGAAACGCGAAGAAGTGGTACACTTATTAAATTTACTATCATGAGCCCATTGATCTTGCTGAAACGCTCAACTTGTTTCTAATTTCGCTTTCTCAAAAGGGAGGGAGAGAGAGACTCGTTTTCGAGGATTGTGGAAACAGACAAGGTGAGAGAAGTGACGCCCAACTTGTTCATCAAAGCTGCGAAAGTTTTCGTGGAAATTATATAAACTGAGATGGTAAATTGGATGCAAGCGAAATGAGCCGACCGACGCTTCTTTGTGTGAATTGTGGTCAGCGGAATCCTTCTCTTCAGTTGATGCACCTGTTGGGTTCTCGGGCACTTTGTTTTGCTTGTAAATAGGATTTCTTCTCGGTAGAATTAGCAGCGCTTGATAAGGAAATTTTTCCATTAGCACGCTTTGCTGTGCTTATCATCGTGCTAAGAGAGACTGACAGGTATGACGTCGAAAGCGCGGAGATGAGAAAATAGATCGACGGTACTTCTTTAATGTAGTCATCTACACATACAAACACTAGTCAAAAAATCAGAAAAAATTGTATGGAGAATATGTTAATTTGTTTTAATCCGTTTTTATGCAAAATAGTTTCAGGCCATATGATTCAAGCGTGTACTTATTACCTATTTAAGGAAGAGTTATGTGAGTATACTCAGAGAGCTTGAACAGAATGGCGAAAAAGAAGGACCTGACTTCGAAAAGCGACTGATTGTTGGTGCTCGTTTAGCTGCAGCCACGATTAAAATAACTAAGCAGCTGACTGGATTCTCGAATATCTAGAATATTAAACTGATAGAAAAATGCTCTCCACAATATTTGTTTAAACGGGGTAAAATGATAATCACGCTTGAAGTCAATAATGTTGATAAAAAATTTAAAAAATAGTTCAACAAGATATTAAAAAAATAAAAAATTCATAAAAAATAACAGGAGTTTTATAACTTATTTACATTTGAGTTAAACACATTGGAAAATAAATCAGGATAAAAATAAACTGTTTACCAAACAGTTTAGGTAAACATAACTATGAGTATTTTCAGAACAATAAAAAACACAAATATATTTCATGTATAAGATGTTGATTTATACACTAATAAACATATCTATTTAAAAATAGCTATTAAGAAATTCTTATTTATTAAATTAACAATATTCATAAGACAGGTGACCCATAAGTTTATTTCACATGAAATAAATAACTAAATCTTTATATAATTTATTGCTTTTCCTTTTGATTGAATAACTCTAAATATACGATTTGGCATTGAATTTAATAAGGTTTGGAAATATTTCTGGTGAAATTTCTAGCCAATAATCAACGACGGTTTTTCCAACCCTTTCTGACGAGGCGGGTGTTAAAGTGGAAATTTGGCTAGTTATGAGTCAACAAACACTTTGCATAAAAATTATAAAAATTTTATTAATGACAGTAAAAAAGAAACTAGAACACAAAGCGTGTCCCATGGTTAACAATGGTAGAGGAAGTTAAGAAAATTAAACACGATGAAAAAAAAAATTCAAATTCAAGTACTTACAGTGTCTCGCACTGAATAAACAAATTACCCAGTGGAGCGGTAGTACAGCCGTGGCGTCTCGCGATGCACAGTTAACTCAACAGCCTAGATACATGGCTCTGCAGATGAAATATTCGGTAAGGAGAAAGATAGCAGAGATTGTACCGTCCGAAAGAATTAGACTTCGTGACCAGGCCTAAACATGGTGAGACTGCGAAAAACGAGCGACGGGTCGAAGTAAACATTGACGCGCATGAAACGTGGAGACCACGTCGGCAAATTCGTAATTGCAATTGCGGAGGTACAATCTTAAGGCTGGAACAAGAAGAAAGAAATACTAGCTAAGTGAGTGGCCACCATGGCTGCACAGAAGTGAGGTGGCAGAAGGCAAGGAGAAGAAGAAGAAAGTTCTAGAACAGAGAAAAAAGAACACTAATTACGCAATAATTTTATCAACAATTAGGCAGTATAACATCTCGACCGAGTTAATTAGTTGCGAGGGAAAATCGCCACACGGGGCAAGAGCTCACATCAAGTGAGTTCGAAAAAAATTTACGACAACAATGGTCTACGAACCACAACAATGAATTACTTAAACCTAAATTCAAATTATCAATAAAAATAACATTTTGGAATAATAAAAAAAATTAATTCACCATCCACCACGAGATTTAATGAATAGCAATAGTTTCTTCTTTAGCCATAAATTGCGGTTTCCAGAACACTTTGACAGAAAAACGTGGCGTTTGTTGGTATACACCTTTAGAGCCAGGATGCCTCATTAGGTTAAGATCCGGGGTTCGCGACGGCCATTCCATAACTCTAATATTATGGTCGCTAGGTTGTTTTAAGTTTGATGCATGGACCGATGCATTGTCTTGTTGAAAAATCCAAGATGGTCTATCCAATATTTCCGCAATTGTAAGGAATTTGTTCTCAGATCTCTGGCGGCCACATATTTTGACAATTTCAGATACACCATTAAAGCCAAAGCAAACCCAAAATGTTAATTTCAGATACACCATTAAATGCCTGCTACAGAATCTCGGGTTCTTTCCTCAAATCATATCGCTATCCATCAGGTCCGTCGAGGTTGAACTTCTTTTCACCCTAAACAACATCTGGGCCCATTCATTTTGCTAGCAAAGCCTGGCACGCTGGTGTTTATCTAGTGGAGGCTTTTTTTTCTTCATTGTAGTAGCAGAAATATTTGGATTACCTGCAAGTCGCCTCTAATAGTATTCTTTGAGTCATTTAATCTTGATTCATGTTGTATTTCTCGAAGAGATCTGTTTTCTTGGCTAGCAAGTCCAGCAATCATAAAATCATCTCTACAAGAAGTGATTCTTGGACGACCTGATCACAGTTTTGGCGTGGTAGATGGATCTTTCAGAAAGAGTTTATAAATTCCAGAATCATTCGTTATAATTTCGTTGCAATTTTAACTACAATTTAAAGCAAAGGTCAATATGCTGTTAATTTCCATGAAAGAGCAATTTCCTGAACAGAAAATTGTCTTTGCTAGGGCATCTTGAAAACAGTAATTGGTTATGCAAGTGAGAGTGATCTGCAGATATTTCAGTCAAACTACTGGAGAGTTCGGTTATAAAAATAAGGCGTGAAAATGAATTATTTTTTCACATATATCTACTTTTGGGATAATTTTTATATATAAAGTTATTGATTCGATAAATAATTTTGTTGGTAACATATTATTAGTTTGGAACATGTTAATTATAGAATAAATGAAGGTCTTATAAATGAAATAGATTATTTTCTTTGATTTATTATGAAAATATTTACACTTTTCATAGTACCTAAATTTTTGGCACATACTGAACGGCCGAAAACTAGAGTTTTCAAGGAACCAAAAGAAATTTTTACCTTTTATAAGCCGAAATAAATTTTTTTGAATAAAGTGATTTTACATGTTTGGGGCTGAAAAAAATAACGCTATTTAGCTGAGCATTAAGAAATTTCTTGTAACAGGGCAATGATGTCGAAGAAATCCCTAAGCGCCAATCTCCTCGTTGTGAAAGTTTGTAGACAAGGCAATGCAATGCCAAAAAATGTCCAAGACTAACTTGTGCTCCATGAAGTTCTTCTAAAGATAGGTTTGCCTGTTTTTGCTTGTAAATTTCTTTCATATTATGTGACAACTTCATTACCAATTATCCAACAGCTTACTGGCTAGGCCAGTTCCCCCCCTCCCCCTTTATATACAAAATAAAGAATGTATGTAGCCACATTATTATAACTCTCAAGCAACAATTAGCACACTTATCTGTGCATTGTTAGAAAAATCGCAAAGACAACCCTGTACGTAAATTGAATGTTTTTTTGAGACTGCACTGTTTCATCGAACTTAGAAGAACTTCAGGTAGTACAAGTTAGTCTTGGAGCGTTTTTCAAGCGTTATTACTTTGTCTACAAACTTTCATGCTTTTCTTCAATATCATTGTTCAATTACCAGAAATTTCTTTGTGCCCAGCTTAATTAATAGTGTTATATTTTTCTAACAAGTAACATTATTCTATTCAAAAAAATTTATTTCGGGTTGTTAATTGTGAAAATTTCTTTTGATTCCTTAAAAACACAAATTTTCGGCCTTTATGAATTTAAAATTAAAGTTGAATTATTTCCCAATGTGTTTAACTAAAATATAAATTAGTTATAATAAACCTGTCATTTTGTATGAATTTATTCATGTTTACATTATCTTGTTGAAGTGTCAAATTTTTTAATTTTTTAAAAGGGGTAACTTGGGCTCAAAGACTTGTGCGAGACTATCATGAGCGAGACTTGTGTGGAGAAATAAGACGTCCACTGCGCAACAATTGACATGATTTTAACCAAGGCTATTCCCGACTCATGTCTGTCAGAACCATGCGCCGGAAATTGAAACTGATCCAAATCGACAGTTGCATGCCTATACAAAAACCTCAGATTTCGTGAATGGAAAATTCGTCAACAGTGGTATCTGGACCGTCGTGAATGGACATGTGAAGACTGGAAAAAAGTTTATGGGGTCTGATGAATCATGAATCGAATCTGATCCAGTATGTCTTATCGAGATAACTCAATATTCTGATAGTGGTGTTATGGTATCTATTTTCTTATTCTGGTAAGGAGCTGGTCCCATAATATTTGTGGAAGGTCGGATGCGTTTCACGAACTATCTGAACATTTTTTCCGACCAAGTGCGTTGTTACTTCTTGGACAACGGTGCCCTGTTTATCGGGACGGTTGCTTCAGCAGGGGTTTAGCGAGCATGAATATGACTTCCGTCAGTTACCCTGGCAGCCCCAGAGCTCCGATCTCAATTCCATAGAGAATGTCTAGGGCATGTTGGAACGACATATTCGATAGAAAGATTCTCTTCCAATAAATTTGCGAGAACTAAGGGAATGTCTGGAGAACGCCTGGTTTGATTCATTGACTTAAAAATTCTGCAACACCTGATTGACTTCAAACCAATCCGCATACATACTGTAATTCAGGTGAAAGAGACTGCAATGAAATTATGAAAATTTTTCCAAACGTGTGCATGAAACTGGAAATCCACCCATTTGGGTGACTTGCGTTGTAAATCATGAAAATTTGGCAAAAAGTGTGCACGAAACTGTAAATCCACCCATTTGAAGACTTATTTCATCGGCCACTGTGTATACAAGAAATAAGATCGAGATGGTTTGTACAATTTACCAGAAGAAAAGGAAACTCTATGGGTAAAGTGAAGATGGAAATAGAGTTTAAGAGGATAAGAGAGCGCTCAAAATAAATATTGCAAGACCTCATCGAGAAGGATCTCAGGTCTGAAAGGTTAAAGAAGAGTTGGGCGATGGATGAGACAAATGGAGGAGGCTCATCCCAAACAACAATTTGCAGTAGGAGATGAAAATTAAATAAATTTTAAAACGAATTATAAAGAAAATATGTCAATTAAAGCTTTGAACTTTACTCTTTATCATGCAACAAACTGGGCAGTGTTGCTACTCTGAATATGAATTTTTAATAAATTTTTAAAATTGTAAACAGAACTTTGCGGACGCTCCACAGGATTATTCATAATTCCTTGACATATTTCAAAAACTCGCACCTTGGCAACGGAATAAAGGATAGTGGCCTCCGAGATATCAAACTTAAGATCAACAAACAAAGTTATTTTTCATAAATGTTCTATGTGTCCATCTTGCCTGATAAACATCACTGATAAACATCTTACATGGACACAATATATAAAAATTTCATTAGAGTTTTCATGGAAGCTAATATTTATACGATGTATCAACATACATTCACTGCTGAATGTGAAGGTTACCTCAGAATGCGAAAGTTTGTGAGCTTTAAAATTGTCTGCTTAGCATGCTGCTTGCTTTGAAAATAGGCTCAAGAGTTTTGCGTCCTCGGAAGAAAAGCATCTGAGCTTAAATCATTGCTAAGAACTTTAGTAGATTCTTTAGAAAAAATTGTAATACGCACACACTAAAACACTTCAAATGAATGAATTAGAAAAAAGTGTGAAACTTCTGTAAGTTCGTTTTAATCCGTTTTTATGCAAAACAGTTTTAATGTCATGTGTGTCATTATCATCTATTTAAAAATCTGGTCATTTTCTTCTTCTCTTTATTATAATTTGCTGCATTTGATTTTTGTTCTGTAGAAAAGATACCATTGTAAACATCTAAGCTTTAAATTAGGTTTGTGTTTGAATTTTGATTTACTTAAAACTCTGTTTGTGTTTTCAGTGCACTTAAGTATGTGACTCTAAACCTCTGAATTAATTCAGTAATGAGCTTCTAATTTCATGAATAACGTTTAATATTCAGTAAATATTAAGGGCTGTGGGGAATTATCCTCGCGCATTGTCTGTTGTTAATTTTCGTTTAAATTCGCTTATATTTAATCGCAAGTCCAAGCCGAGTCATACACACGCAGAAAAAACGGAGATGATTCCATTATTTTATGAAATGATCACCAGAGTCCTCCACATCCATTTTTACGTTTATCATTTAGCGACCTTTATTCGTCATACACAATTTGCTCAAATAACCTTCAAAATGAGCAGAAATTGATTTAATTTAAACAATTTAATTCTCCTCTATTAACACACTCCCTTCCAAAATGTAACTTAAATATATCTAAACTTCCTTACGTGAATGAGGAGCACCGCTAATATACTGTAGTTCGTTGAAGATTTGCGCAGCAGCAACACTGCTAATGAGAATTAGGTTATAAACCGATTTTGAGCCTGTCAACTGACATTTTCCCCATTAAAAACAAGAATATAACTCGTAAAACGATTTTCAAATATGCTGAAAAGTAGAATTTAAAAATTTGTTGTTTAATATTACTGTAATATTTTTATATACAGCAATGGCGAAAACTGCATGTAAATTTACGTATTCGATTGCAGCGTCACACAAATCTTTCCAAACGCGCGCGAAATGAGAATGAAATCCTCGCACGTCTAAATGTTTTAAACTACTGGGCCTATGTTCTTTCCCCTGCTAGATCAAAGTTATCATAAACGTCAGGAGAGAAAAACCATTGTTTCAAAACATTGCTGGGAAAAATCTTTCAAGCATTCCAAGGAGCTTTAGCTCTGACGCAGATCGAAAAGAATGTCATATTCGTCTTGTGCTCGTCATTCCCGTTCGAATGACATATTACATGCCTTATATTGCCAATAAAAAAATTTAATGGGGGGTTTGGGTCTCAATAGTCACGTGACTGTTAGACCGATTTCGACGACAAACTAATCAGGTGAGCTCAGGAAGGGTCTCTATCGAACAGCGAAAAAAGAACTTGAAAAAGTTAAAGCATTCTCGATAAATCGTCGGACATACAGACAGACGGACGGACGGACAGACAGACAGACAGACACACAAACAGAGCGAAACCAATATATGCTTTTCAGCATATAATAAGGAACTTCTTCATTACAGTTCTTTTCTTATTTTATTAAACAGGTGAACACTAAAACTTACACTTAGAATTTTACAATAAAATTTCACACACATGTTATCATCATGTTATATCACATTGTGCTTTGAAACAAGCGAATGTACAGGAAAGAAAAGAGCTTCGTAGAGAAAACACTTGTTTCCTATTTAGTGGACAGGCTGATTGTTGAACTAAAATAACAAACTAATAATCAATCGATACTCAATTTTTCAGAATAATCTTAAACACTCTGCCCTTAATAGTGTTTACAAGATTTTAGATCGCCTCTGGATTCAAGTCAAACCAAGCTTCAGTGATTGCTGCTTTCAGGGAGTCTGCGGTGTCATTCTGCTGGCCATCTTCATAGACTTTCGTGCAAGTATCCCCCACAGGTTCTCAATTGGATTTAAATCCATATCATAAGAGAACCACCACCGTGAACTCTGGTTGAATAATACTTTTTGTCTTTACGAATATTATGCCAGTAACATTGTAACTCGTCAGGTCCATCCAGATTGAACTTTATTTCGTGCGTCCATGTCCTGTGATTTTTGGCCCACTGTAGACCTTTCTCTCTATGCAAAGCTGTTAAAGGTGGTTTAGACGTTGGCCCCCCCCGCGCGGGGTGGTGGGTGGGCGGAGGATGCTAATATTCTGATACTTTCCAGGCAACTTTGCGTTTCACCGGAAGAGCCAGATCCCTGGCAATTGCATCCGTGGCAATTTTGGATACAGAGTGTCCTGTTCGACTATGATCAATCTTTTGTCACGGAGCGTTCAACTTATGTTTAGGTCCACGATTTTTTTGCTGCTGATTACGAGTTGCCTGCTTTCAAAAACAGACTATGTGGTCTGTTTAGAAAGGGATTAATTTCACGAATCGACTTGCCACATTCTCTTAATGCAGAAAATTTCCTTTTTCTTCATCAGACAGCTTATGTTTTGTTGCCATTTGTGATCTTGTAGTTTTCAATCAAGCAGTGCATGTACATTCTCCCTAACGGTATAATGGAACTAACTTTTAACTTTTTATTCTGATAGATTTTGTTCACGTTGAAGTACCTGTTCACTAAATAGGAAACGAGTGTTTTCCCAAAAAAACTTATTTTTTTAATTAATATCTGAAATTATTCGTTTGTTTCAAAGTACAACGAGAACATGATATACGAGAACTCGTAATATGAAATTTTATTGTAGAATTCTAAGTGTAAGTTTGGATGTTCACCTGTCCACTAAAATAGGAAACAGACTGTAGAATGACTATAATACGTGATCTTCTATGTTTTTGCGCTGAATTTTCGTTGAAGAGAATGAAATTCTTTTCCGCGATAGTGTTTAGCTGTTCGCCATAGACGACAGTGTTATTAAGCTATAAAATGCACGAAAACATTCAGGCAGCACATACTTGTATATAAATTCGAAATTTATTTATACGGGCCGTTGTAAATTACACCCGTTGTAAACAGAAAATTGTAGAAATACTTCTGCCAGAAACCTTTTAAAATCATCTTCCATGTAAAAGAATAAGAGAATCGCGTCCATGGATCGCTAAGCACACTTTCCAAATTTTTCCGTGTATAGGTTTAGGAGTACTTTTCTAAATATTTTGTTATTTATTCTAGAAGAGGATTTTTGACGTGAATTTAGCGTTGGAAGGTTTTTGCGTTTAAAAGATACCTATACATAGATTAAGACTATATTCTCTTTAATTTGACTTTCACGTTATCTAACAGTATTTCCCAATTACTGTAAGGCAAAAAGTTGCCAATCGTAAATATCTGAAAGTGTTCCGCGAGAGAAAAAAGATTGCGAACCGCCACACTAGATGATCAAAATATTCGGACACCCTACTAATTACTTCTCCTACAAACACATATGAATCGGCAACCTGTATTGCTGGAGTTTATATTGTCAAGTACTCTTGGTCGACACATTCGTTATAACCACGCGAGAGAACTTGTACTTTTTCATGTTATTTCACTTCCGCAGAAATTTATTAGAAAATATTAACAGTCCATGTAAGAAGTTAGTTATGGTCTTACAATAGATTTATATTTTAGAATATTGCTTTATATAATAATTTCTTTTCAGTAATTTGTGTTTATAATAATAATTTGTGTTTATTTGTATTTATTATATGCCCTAGGGGTCGAAGAGAGGAAGGAACCGGAAGGCTGCAACATGGAACCCATGTGTCCTTATCCTTGTTCCTGCTCTGAAGGGATTGTTGACTGCCGAGACAAAGGACTGACAAAGATCCCCGAAAACATCCCAGAAGGAACTACCGAACTGTGAGTATTGATGACTTTTGTACCATACTAATCTACTGTCATTTTAAGATTTTACTTATTGCCGTTTATTTTTAAATGTCTTATTTTTGTTATTCCGTATACACATAGCATTTTATTTATCGATTTTTCAGAAGGCCTGCATGTAGTTTCATTTAACTTTTATGAATGAATCCATAAGGGGTCTGTTTTTGGATTTTCAAATAACTCTTGTAAAATAAAAAAAACAATATTAATAAAAATTTGTTATTCTTCGTTCGTTGATTTGCAATTTTCCATATCTTATCTTGAACAACGCCAGTTTTTTGTTTTATTCGTCTGAGCTCACTATCTTCTTTATGAAGTTTAAAGATTATTTTTTTGCCAAAATATCTAAACCTTCGTTATCGTTTATCTTTTGTAGAAGAAAAGATTTTCATCTTAGTGTGCTGAGGGTAAAAAAGAAATCAGATATTTATCTTTCACGAATGGATGTGTAGATCTTCCGACTTTTATTTATATTCTTGTTTTTCTTTTCCCCCTTGTTACCTGTTTATTTTATTGGTTTTTCTTTTTAAAGTGGAACGTCTTCTCAAAAATTAAGAAAACCTTTCTTAAATATTTATAGTGGGGCTTACAGGAACGCAAGGTTCGAAACTAGCAAGATTATGTTTTTTAAGGAATTTAAGATTATTATTTAATGTTGAAAATAAATACAAGATTTTGAGTCTGGATTAGAAACCAAGGACATTCAAGTGGCTCTGATTATTATGTTAGATTTCGAAACGCTTAAGCCTTATTAAGTCTTCATTAGTTATCATTTCAACAGGACTCATTATTATACATTGATCAGCCAAAACATTATGACCACCACTACCCTGTGAGAATGCGCTATTCGGAATGACGTAAATAACAGGTGACAAGGTATAAATGGTATTAACAGCTGCCGGGATGGTGAGGCATCATTTTGTCGATTACATGTCTGTGTTATGGGGAAGGCTACTGATTTAAGCGGCCATGATAAAAGCTCGAAGGCTAAGAACGAATATTTTCGAAACGGCACCGATCGTCGGGTGTTCGCGAGCTGCCATTGTTAATACCTTGAAAAGTGGAAGAAGGACGGTGAAACCAATAGTAGACTCCGAAGCATTGAACGTCTACGCCTAATCATCGAATGCGGACGTTAGAGACTGTCCCGTTTGGTGAAAGTAAACAGGCGGTTTTCATTAGCTCAACTTTGTTGGACATAGGACTCTGCAGCAGACCCCCCCCCCCCCCTTACGTTTACCGATGTTAACCCAGAATCATCGACATTTACGACTTCGGTGGAGCAGTCACCATCGTGATTGAACCATGCAACAATGGAGAAGAGTTGCCTGGTCCGATGAATAACGATTTCTTTTGGATCACGTCTATAACCGTGTCCGTATACGCCGCCATTCAAATGAGCAGTTGATCGACACATTGTACCGTGGGACACAAACATGCGGATGGTGGAGGTATTATGCTTTGGGGGACGTTCTCATGGGCGTTCCTGGGAGCGATGGTTGTTGTAGAACACACTTTGAAAGCTCTGGACTATATGAACATCCTTGCTAACCAGCTTCCCTATCATAACTTCTGTTTATCTCCACTGGCGATGGACAACAGGACAACGCTCCTTGTCACAAGGCCAGAATTGTCTTACAGTGGTTTCAAGAACATGCTGATGAATTCCAGTTGATGTCCTGGCTTCCTAACATGCCGGATATTAATCCTATTGAGTAGTTCTGGAGTGTCGCGGAGCGCAAGCTCAGAGATAACGAACCACCTCCTGATAATCTAGGGGAATTACGTGACCTCAGCTTGCAAAACAGGTACAATATCCCCCCGCACACTTTCCAAGGACTTGTAGATTTATCCTACGATAGATTGCATACTTGCCAAAGGTGGAGCAACACGGTGATCATAATGCTTTGGCTGATCAGTGTATAAACGGAAAGGCGTTGAATCGCCTTCAATAACAACGCTATCTCTACAGGACTCTTTTTAAATGAGTAATAAGAGAACATTTTGTATTAAGGCATTTAAGACTCCTGTTTCCCTTTCTTATTCTTTTGAACTTTTCAAATGTTTGAGGCTCAGCCAAAATTTCAGTGGAGTGACGAAAACATTGAGCCTACACTCCATAAACGTATTTTTAAGACAGCAGCTCGTTTGCATTGCCGATTTCTTCGCGCTCAAGCGCTCACAATCAAAATCCATTTGTAAATCAAACCATGACGTCATAAACTGAACATACGCAAATAAAACCCCATAGAGATGCAGGAAAAACGAATTTAAAAAACAGTGAAAAAAAACAAGAAATTGGAATCAAAAACTCTCAAAAGAATCCACATAAACTCCTAGTAGAAGCCACAAAAACATGTGGTAAAGTCGTATCTCTTACAGGGGTTCAGTCTATAAAGAGGACAGACAGACAGAATTTAGATTTTAGTTATAGTGGATGGATGAATGAATTGATGGATAGTTTTGGCTTGCGAACAAGAAGCCGCGCTTTAAATCCTTAAAGGACATGTTTGATAGCAAAATCCTTCCAAGTTTACGGTGCCTTAGTAGGTAGCCCAATGGCCCTTGGGTTGAGTCCAGGTCGTGGAATGTCTTTACTATTTTCTACATTCGATTATTGACATCCAAAAGAAATCTCATGAGAGACTTCTCTTAGATTTATTTAATCTTATAAGTGCACTGTTTCTTTTTAGTGACAACTATTAATTACAACCGATACAAAAGAGATACATCGATGAAACTTCTACACCCCTCACTGTAGGACCCGTTGCCAGCAATATGGAAAGCCGTAGCAGTGACTGTTCTCTGGATAGTGCGATTGGAGCGGTCTATCGTTGCAGAACTTCGTTAACAGTTCGGAAGTGGATGTCACAATCGTGCGCCTATCGCGGAATCGCTTATTTCACTCTTTCACCCTTGTGACTCATATGCAATGCTCACCATACACCTGCACCATTCGATGATGGATTTCACGACCCCCTACACTTTCTGCTGTCAGGAACTGTACAACATCCTGCTGCACTTCTTTGGACGCCTGCATTGCGGCCGTTTCACGTCGCGATCACAGCAACTGACTGGACGGCCACGCTGCGTGCCTGTCATCTGTTTTTAATTTCCGTGCTCGACAGTGCTGCCAACAGCGGGGAACAGCGCCTGCTTCGTATTCGTCAGGTTCGTATCTGCATCTTAGCCCAGTCTCCTGGTTCGTGCATACGGTACATTTCCTACTATATCCGCTGGCCCGTTTTTTAATGAACGACCTAATAGTAATACAGCGTAGGAAAACCTCCCCTTCGCGCTCATAGCGTTCCATGTGAGTTTGCGCAGCATCGTGGCGTTGCCATTTCCGCAATGCCGTCAAATTGTGTGGAACCCATCGCGATGCAATTTTTTTTCAAGCTTTAAGACCGCTCAGACGACGCTATTCTTCGCAGCACAGAGCATGCGCAGAACATTAGGTGGACGAGTTCATTTACTGAGGCGAGTTGGATACCACGTAAACATGTGTATAAACGAGAAACATTGGATACGTAACCTGGTGTACGTGCATACAACCACATTGCGTGGGCATGGATGTTTGTGTTTGTCCTGGGCTTCCTACTAATATAACTTGTACTAATATAACTTCTGTAAAAGGCAAAAAATGACCTTAGCAGTCGACGCCAAAATTTCTAACAAACCAACCAATGTGGTTTTATTTTTGTAAAAGTGTGAAATTCAGTATACACATTCTTCTGCAAGATCCACATTACTGTCAAGTGTGTGTTTAGTTATCTCATAGCATGCATTAGCGATCAAGTGAACTTTAGAAGCTATTAACATTATTCAAATGGCAACATACAGGGTTGTGCATAACCTTTTGCTAGGGGTCAGGAAAATAAACAAAACTAAATGGAATGTTCTGCGGTTGATAATCAAAAAGTACGTTTACGAGGTCTGTTCAAAAAATACGTAGACTGTTTGAATTGCGCGAGCCCTGTTGGTCCCAATCAAAATTGCTTGGTGTCGCCATCTTCTGACAGATCCGCTGATTACAAGGCAGTTTTTTGATTGCAAATATCAGTATTGGTTGATTAGCTACGCGGTTGTTTGTGAAGTGTGTTATTTTCGTTTGGCGGATTTTTAGAATGAGTGACTTGAACGAGCAAAGAGTTGCTGTGAAATTTTGTGTTAAACTCGGAAAAACTGCCACTGAAACTTTTGATATGCTCAAGACGGCTTACGGTGATGTTACTATGAAGCGTGCGACATGTTTTAAGTGGCATGCACGTTATAAAGATGGTCGTCAGTCAACTGCAGACGATGAGCGTCCTGGACGTCCTTCCACGTCAACTGACGACGCACACGTGGACAAAATCAACACCCTGGTTCGGGCAAATCGACGTCTGACCATCAGAGAGCTTGCTGAAGGCTGTGGGATAGCAGTTGGATCATGTCACGAGATTTTGACCGAAAAATTGAAGATGCACCGCGTTGCTGCGAAGTTTGTTCCACGCCTGATGACGGACGACCAAAAAGCCCATCGCGTCCAGGTTTGTCAGGAATTGCTTGAACGCTCAGAAGATGATGAAAACTTCTTGTCGAAGATCATAACAGGTGATGAATCTTGGGTGTACGGTTATGATATCGAAACAAAGGTTCAATCATCCCAGTGGGTGGGTGAGACATCTCCCAGACCAAAAAAAGCTCGCCAAGTTCGTTCCAATGTGAAAGTGATGTTGATAGTTTTTTTTTATGCTTAGGGCGTAGTCCACCACGAGTACCTCCCCCAAGGCTCCACAGTGAACCAGATTTACTACATCGAAGTTCTCAAACGTCTGCGGGATGCTATCCGGCGGAAAAGGCCAGAAATGTGGACGAGTGGTGACTGGTTGTTTCATCACGACAACGCTCCAGCCCATTCAGCCCTCAGAACTCGAGAGTTTTTGGCCAAACACTCGATCACTGTTCTTCCTCACCCACCCTACTCACCTGACCTCGCTCCTTGTGACTTCTTCTTGTTTCCCAAACTCAAAAGACCTTTGAAAGGAAGGAGATTTGAGACGATTCCTGATATAAAGGCAAATGCGACGAAGGCGCTGAAGGACATCACAAAAGAAGCGTTCCAGGACTGTTTCCAAAAGTGGAAACACCGTTGGGATAAGTGTGTGCGTCGGGGAGGAGAGTACTTTGAAGGGGACCCAGATGTGTAACTTCTGAATAAAGTATATTTTGTTTTATGACGTCAGTCTACGTATTTTTTGAACAGACCTCGTATTTCTGCTTTTATCACATCAATATTTAGTGTGGCCACCACCTGCTTCTCGAACAGCACGCATCCGTTTCGGGTAGGAGCGGAGGAGTGTCTCAAACAGAGCAGTATCGTACTCCATGTCCTTCAGCACAGATGTCAGGTGTCCCATTAGAAGGTCTCGAGAATACCGATTTTCACCACGTTCTTGAATCATTAAAGATTCCACTGCGTCTTTTAACACGGCTCCAAAATGTTCAGCAACGTTTAGGTCAGGGGATGCACCGGGCCATTCGTTTGATGAGAAGAAATCGATAGCACTTTCTGCCACTGTTATTAGCAATGATGTTTTTGCTTTCCTGTGATAATTTCTCGGGCCTACCCTCAGCAAATTCGGCATGGCAGTTATCATAACCTTTCTTCCAATTGTCCGTCACCCATCTATCCGATCGGTTTAACTTGTTCGCAACCCATTTGCGGTTAATAAAAGACGCACCTGCTTCCATTGCCTCTCGATATGCATTTGCACGAACTCTATCCATGAAACGCTGCTCTTCACTGTCATTTATTAAACCAGCCATATTTGTTTGATACCAATAGACGCACAATGAACTACTCTCTGCCGAAGCGTCATAAGAGTGTGCTACAACGCTGCGGTTTAAGTCGCAGCCCCCTAGCAAAAGGTTATGCACAACCCCGTACATGCCGTTCAATCGGATATGATGAGAAACGAAAGAATATAAGCTTACAGTTCTTTTCGATTTTCATTGTGAATACTACGTTCGAGAAAATCGATTTTGTTTTCATGAAAGTGGGGATAAAAACTAGGAGGATATTTTACCCTATTTTTTACACGTTTTTCTCACTTCCCCCCCCCCCCCAATCTTTTAACCTCTGCGTTTATCGTTTTTCCCTCTACTTTTAAAGAGGGGGGGGGGATTTCGTGGAACTCAGGGCTTACGCTATTTTCCTAGACTTTCCTTCTGGGGATTAATTTCTTGTTATATTTTTAATTAAGCATCGTGTTCTTCTATAAACTCATTAATTCAGTGAAGCGGTAGGTTTTAAAAGTATAATTTTAAAATTAATTTTTTTTTCGTAATATACATACAAAAGCGGAAGGGTTTTTTTCGCAAATTAATATTTTTTTATTTAAGAAAAAATTATTTAAAGAACAAAAAGTAAAAAACCTAAGTCGTTCATGTTTTACGAGACGAAGTTTCGTTTATGAGGCTTTTAAAAAAGCCCAAAGAAAATTGAAGTGCGGTTTTAAGAAAATTGCAAAAATATATATTAAAATTTTTTTAAAAAATATGCAAATATTCATATGCAAAAAGGCTAAAAAGGAAAAAAAATAGCTTTTTGAGATTAACGTAGGTGAATTTGAGAAGCGGGGAGTTGTTTGCAACGTCCAAGTAAATTGAATTTCGCTGACGCTAATCCTCTCGATTTTGAAAATCGAAGGGCAGGGAAAAAAGCGCGAAAGCTGAGAAATTATACCTACGTACAAAGGAGAAGTGTCTTTTTTAAAAAAAAAAAATGAAATCTATTCTGAAGTCTGTGAACATTTTCTTAAGTTAAAAATCAATCTCGAGAAGGTGGGTAGGATGAAATTGTAGTGAAGAAAGCGATTTTTCTTTCCATTTTCTTTCTTTCCTTTTTTGATGTTCCTCAATCTTTATTTGTCTATCGGTTGAGTAGAAGCCAAATGATTTAAATATTCATAGACGAAAAAGAGAAAAATTTTTATTCCTCTTTGGTTTTATACATTTTCATTTTTTTTCGGTGGTTTTTCTTTTATGTCGCTCTTTATGTTCTTATGTTCATGGTAAGTTTTTATTTTTCTCTTTCTCTCAGTCTCCATAATTTTTTCTACCTTTTCAATTTTCCAGTGTTTGGAACTTTTTTTTATGGCGTGAACAGGGAGGAAAAAAGGAGATTAAAGGATTTGAAGAACTCATTCTGTTCATATTTCACGTGAGAGAAATTACATAATTTAACTGTTCGGAAACTGACGAAGTCTCTTTATTGAAGGAAGTTTCTTTCGTCATTCTTTCTATTCTTTTTTTATTCCTGGGCATGAATTTTTTAAGATCTTGGTGACGACGAACTTAGAAGGACGGAAAGAATGAAACATAAATAAGAAATTCGTAAAAATAAAAAAAAGATAAACATTGAGTAAAATTGAAAGCAAAATTATTTTTTTTAAAGATTAACCTCAGTGTAGTATACATTTCCTTACCAAAAGTACAGCATGTTTCGCAGTCTGGTCATGCAATAGCAAAGCCGCGCACAAAAGATAATAGCGTGCCAATTGATGGTGGAAGGTGGAAACATTCGAGTGTTGTTTGTGACAGATACCATTCGTGGTTACATCATTGCCATTCCAGTGATAACTCAAGCTTGGCATTAATGATTTTGTGTACTATGAGAAACCATTGTTTTAAAGAGAAAAAAACTTTAAAATTTATAAAGATCAGGCCCAGAAAAGTTCCCATTATATCAAGTGATTTGGTAGCTGACAGATGCAAAGACTTTATACAGAGTAGCCAATTTATTTTGACCATCTCCTCAATACTTCGTTGGGCCACCATTTGCCTTTAATGCTGCGTCGATTTTTCTTGGCATGGTCTTCACTAGATATCGATCAATGGTTTGTGGAATCTGAAATCATGAATAATGAATATCACTTTCCAGTTGTGCGAGCTTTGATGGTTGTGGATCTAGCTGTGTGAAGGTTTTTACAAATTCTTTCCACAAATGCTCAAATGGGATTGAGATCTGGAGATTGTGGAGGGCCACCTAAGCAGAGTAAACTAGCCTTCATATTCTTGAAACCAATCCTGTACAATATGATGAGCTCTATGGTATGATGCATTATCTTGTTTGAAATTAGCCATCTCTATTGGGATAAACCATCAAAATGACAGGATGAACTTGGTCAGCCACGCTATTTAGATATCATGTTGTGCGAGTCATATATCATTTGAGAGGATCTTTGATTAAGATATGCTGATGTATTTGGTTCACTGTTGCCTTCATATTGTCTTTTACAAATTCTCTGTTCCGCCCGAGCATTCACTAGTCAATGGCGACCACAGATTGCATATTGAGACTTAGGATTTTTGACTGACAGTCCAGACATTAAACACAGCTGCTCTCGAACATTTCACAAATGTGGCGGTTTCGCTGATACTCGGCCATGGCTCTCATTCTACGTTCAGATTCTGTCAAATCGCGTTGTTGATTCGTACTTTCACAAAGAAACCCCTTCTACTATTGTCGTCAGCAATGAGCTTTCTTTTTCTTCACAACTCTTACCCTCTATCGACAAAAGCGTGACGCTGTAGCTAATTTACTTAAAACTTGCAAGTGATCATAATAAATTGGCCGCTCAGTGTTTGCGGTCCACACTAAGCAGGGAAAACAAAAGATGATCTTTATTCAAAGTAATTGGGCAGAACTATTAGTATGAGCAGGAGGTAGTCGGAGATGGCACTGTTTCCATTTGTTTGTCCAACCACTATAATTCTTACCTACATTTGTGTCCAAAAGTTCAGCATAATTGTAAAAAAAACGTTTAAAGGTGCAGATCCATATAAACGACAAACGTTCGTATGTAAATTCATGTAAAATTTAAATCAGTTAGACGGTTAAACCAATGTCAACTTACGATCGGATTAGTTTAGAAATGGAAATTTAAATAAATGATCAAAGTACAAGGTGATTATAATTAAAGTCCCTTTGTAAAAATGCTATAAAAAAACAACCATGAGTCCGAATGACTTCAAATTTGGACTGAGCATTCTTGAAGAAGGGGCATTTGATATGGATAAGAAAAAAAATAGTTCCAAAATTTATCACTAGATGGCGCTGTAAGCGGCATATTATGCCTAGGAGGATTTGTACTATGCAAATTGAAAGATACGCATGCGCATGAGACATTGCATGTGTTATAAAAACGCAGGCCTCATGGCGTTCTCGTCATATTTGTATCTCAGCAGCTTGCCATGGGTCTGTCAATGAAGGATCGCGCTCTGCTTGTGAAGCTCTTTTACAAGAATGGCGACTCTGCCATAGCAGCTTTAAAGAAATTTCGGGTATTAAAGGGAATGAAAAAAGGATGTGGTCCGATGTCTGCAAAGGCTCTGAGGTGTATGATTAAAAAATTCGAAGCGACAGGTTCTTTTGCAGTGAAATCTGGCAGAGGGAGGAAAGCAGTTGCTTTGACGTCAGTAGAAGATGTGGCTGAAGCATTAGAGGAAGGGTCGAACAGTGGTGTGCAAACGTGCAGTGCACGGGGAATTGCCCGAACTTTAGACATGCCTGGGAATCATGTTCATTGACCGGTACAGTTGATTTTTTGCTAATACTGTACTGTATAATTAAAAAAAATCATGTTTAACTTGTTTTAGTGTCAATTGCATTCCTTGACCAACTTTAATGTAAAAACATCATGCCATAAACAACTCATGCCAAAGCCGTCGTATTTCAATTCAAAATGTCACTTCTAGCTGAATCCGCTTCCGTTATGCTGCTTACAGCGCCATCTAGTGATAAATTTTGGAACTATTTTTTTCTTATCCCATATCAAATGCCCCTTCTTCAAGATTGCTCAGTCCAAATTTGAAGTCATTCGGACTCATGGTTGTTTTTTTATAGCATTTTTACAAAGGGACTTTAATTATAATCACCTTGTACAATAAATGCAATAAAGTAAGCCATAGGGCCAATTACACACTCTTGCAAGCCACGTTAGGAGAACTTGCTATCACTGATTTTGCGTTTGATATGGATCACAGACGCCAAATTGGTCTTGTCATGAAAGGCAGAATAATCGGAAGACTCGAAGCACGACAGTCACTAACAGAAGTCTCCAGAGAACTGAATGTTCCACAAAGTGTGATTTTCAGATTTTAGAGACGGTCCCAAGCCACAGGATATGTTACACGCCGACCAGTACAAGATCGCCCAAGGGTTACAATCACTCAGCAGGACCGGTATTATTTGCAGACCGGGCCTGCTAGGCTTTATACCAGACAGCGTTGCCAGCGGAAGTGTTGGCGGAAATAAGTTTTTCCACCCAGATTTTGTTTTTTTTTCCGACATGTGATATCTCTAATACTATGCTCAGATATCGTCATCTGGGGTTTTCTGGGTTTTTATTTTCTCATCAGATGTCGCTGGGATAGGAAAAAACCTAGATCTGGGTGGAAGCGCTGATACCAGTCGTTCGGCAGCTTGTGGCTGGCCCGTTTAAACTAGAGTCGAGAACATCGTAACTGGACTTTGGATCAGTGGAGCAACGTGCTATTCACTAACGAGTCAGATTCAGCTTACAAAGCGATTCTTGTCGAACCATTATCTGGAGAGAACGTGAAACCCGTTATAATCCCAACAACATCAAGAAAAAGGACTCGTATGGAGGTGGTGAAATTATGCTTTGGGCGCACACAGCTCCACATCTTTGACAGAAGTACCGTTAACACTCGGAGATAAAGACGAAAAACTGGAAGGTTATGTTATAGAGTTTCTGAGGTGCCATGGGTCCAGATTTTATTCTCATGGGCGATAATGCACGTCCCCATAGAGTTCTGCTGGTGGAGGACTTTCTGCAAAGTGAGGATATCCAACGCATGGAGTGGCCAGCATGAATATTTCCGGATATGAACCCGATTGGGCATGCGTGGGATGCACTAGGGACACGAATTGCATCACCTCCACCCATGACCATCCCAGAGCTCAAAACGCAGATGTACGACTTACGCAGCTGCTAGGGTTGACCAAATCCCATATTAACACTATTTTCTGTATGTTTCGTGCGATACTAGTATATGTTAAATTATATGGTATACGATGAATAATAGTTCTCCTTCATTTAATGGTTAATTGGAAGCAACAATTATTAAACCAACAAGTTATATAAGTGAAAAACAAAAAGCACTGTTGCATACAAAGCACTAAATTTTGAATAGAAGGAATTCGTATCTACCTTACAGGTTGGGTAGGGTTGACGTGAAAAATCGTAACGCTTGATCAAATAACTCCGGACGAGAGAACTAGATGAAAAGATAAAATATGAATACGTATTAAACAATGTCTAAAACACAAGGGAGTGGTGTCTTGATAAGCAAGAGGAAAGTATGCTGGAAATTACAGAACATTTTGTAAAATAAAAAAATTCTATTCGACCGTTCCTCTCGAATTGAATTACCAATATCCAATCAAATCGATTTGATGAATTTTGTTTAGCATAAATAATTTATAATGCACAATATTATCTATATGCAGTTCACTTGAATGAATAAAAGTTCTTGAATTAGACACTTAATTAACGAGCTAGTTGTGTTTCTTCTGTTTTGTTTTTTTTGACATATTCAGTGGTGTACCAATATGCCTTCTCTTTTGTAAACGGATGTATATGAGAGAAGGACGAGACACAAAAAACCCTGGAATACAATAAAAGTTATTAATTAAAAAATAAAAAGTAAATAATCATTATTTATTTACTTTTTATTTTTTAATTAATAACTTCTCTTTTGTAAAGGAATGCCGATAACGTGTGTGGAAAATTATTTACGAATTTTGGTCCTAGTAATACACTTTCTTCTTTTTTTTTAACGAATTCATTCCAAAAGGACATGGAATGTTATGTAATCAACTTTATGTAACGAGCGGGTGATACCGTCAAAGGGTGAGAGAGAAGAGAGAAATTCGATTTGTGAGCTTCTTCTTTAACGCTTATGTCTTAGGAACATTTATTATGAGGAACACACACTTTTTAATAATTAATGTCCGACGTACAATACCCATTTCCATAAAAGTTGGGACAATATGAATAATGCAAATAGAACATGATTAGCAAAATTAAAAATAATAAATTTGTTTGAAGTGACTGAAGTAAAATATGTACAATTTATAAATGACTTTCTCTTTTTTGGTCGTATATAATTTTTTAATGAAATTGCCATTGGCAACATGCATCATAATAGTTGGGACAGAAGGAAAAGATCACACCGGAGGCCATAGTAGCGACATGAATATTCTCGAAACTTCTGGAGAACATTACGTCATAGCTTTTGTCTTTTTAAATGCAAACTGCAATGTGCGGCCAGTCATTTACACGACAACGTGGGTCGAAGCAAGGCAGTGGGTCAACATATGCACAATAGGACAAGCCAACGATTTAGAAGCAACGTATCTCAGCGTGAAATAGCAAGGAATCTTGGATTTCCGTCATCCACAGTTCATAATATTACTAATAGGTACAGGACAAGCGGAAATACCACCGTTCGTAAAGGGCAAGGACGAAGACCTATTCTGACTGTTTGTGATCTTTGGGGTTTCAGACGTCACTGCATTAAAAATAGACATTCAACAGTGACAGAAATTGCGAACTCGGCTCGAGGATTCTATCAAAAACCTTTGTCGTTGAATACCGTTCGCCACTATATCACAAAATGTAAGTTGAAGCTCTATTACGCAAAACGAAAGCTGTTCATAAACACACTGCAGAAACATAAGCGCCTGGCTTGCACACGCCCATCGGAAGTGGACTGACGGCCAGTGGCAACGTGTTTTGTGGTCCGATGGATCTACATATACGGTTGTTTTTGGCGAAAATCGTCGGCGTGTACAGAAGCGTGACCAAAGAGGAAAATGACAATCCTGCCTGTTTCCGACGTGCTGTACAGAAGCAAGCTTCAGTAATGGTCTGGGCTGCACAAGTGCCAATGGATTGGAAAACTTGCACATCTGCAATGGCACCGTTAATGCAGAAGCATATATTGGAACTTACACCGGTCACATTACAGGACAGTGGCTACACAATAGACGAATTCGGGTGTTAAATTGACCTGCCTGCAGTCCCTATTTGTCCCCAATGGAGAATATATGACGAATTATTAAGAGAAGTTACGTCAACGACGACCCCGAACAGTTCAACACCTGAAAACTTTCGTACTGCAGGAATGGCAACAAATTCCCATTGCAATAGTGCAGAAATTGGCATCATACGTTTCTCGATGGCTACAAAGCGTGATCAGAAGGATGGGAGATGTCTGCCAATGGTAATTCACCCACTGTCCCAGCATTTTTGGAGTGAGTTGCAATCACCAGTTTGCAAAAAACCTAATATTTATTACCATTAATTAAATTTTTGGTTCCGAAATGTTTAATACCTACCCAATAAACTGTCTTCTTTTGAAATAAAATTAAATTAATAGGTCAGTGTATCAATATTTTGGCTGCATCGTGTGTTTTCATCCTGTCTCAACTGTTTTTGGAATTGAGGTTTGTAATAAAATTAAGACAGTTCTCATCGTGTCTCCTATCGTTACGAGAAGATTCCTTAAACGACCCGGCGAATCACTCAAGGATACAAACGCTTAACCAGGAGCCAATACATTATCACGTTAAGGTGAGCTGATTGAGGACACACATTTTCGATATCCATCCATGACAGTATTTTCCTCTCCACTAACCGATGCCTTCTTTGTCACAGCCGTTTTTATTAATTCACCCGAAGCGCCCCCACTTGATCGTTGATTATTATTCGAATAGAATATTCGTATCTTGTAAAAACGCTCCTATATACGCTGTGACAGTAAGAAACTATCTGTTAACCTTCCGCAACCAGTGCAGGTCACACATAGCGATGACATTGCGAAGGCGATTGGTCCTTTGCCAAACCAATATTGACGTTTGCTTAGGGAGAACACGAGGTCCCTCTCCTAAGTGATTTCCTCGACGAATGTTGTTTACAAAGAGTGACAACGAAAAGAGCTTTCAAGTAAATAATATAAGAAAAACGTTTGCGGAATCAGATGACACAGGAACCAAGTTGGGTAAACCCGCTGTTCTTTGCTTAATCCCCACGTTTGTCTTTTGAATTGGAAATGACGGAATTGGTGGTCACTAGAAGGAACTCTTTAAAGGGCCACTGTAATTAAGGCAAACTCAAAATGAGGTGGACGTGAAGAGCCACCAAACCATTTGGTGTTTGTCAATTAGGAATTTATGAGCGCAGGGGGTTATTATATATGGGGAACTCCTGATTAGTATTGAATTTCTCTGCTGAGTTGGCGAGTTAGACCGAAAATTTGAATTAATGTATTAATGACATGAATGATTCATTCAGGTGACGGGTTTTAAAACCCTTCTCTCTGCCGCATTATTGACTGTTCGTATTTGGAGGGGAGAGTGGAATCATGGAAATGGGGTCCTATTCAATTAAGATGGCTTCGAAAGTTTTGGGTGGAGGACAAAACTTCCGGAAGGGACGTTTAGTTTGAGAGCGGAGAAGTATGATCTCAAGAGTTTAAGAAAAATACATAAATCTTCAATATTTTAAAGAGGAAGTTTCTTCCTGTTTAGTAGAGTGATCAGGACAGATTTGGAAACCAAGGCTGCTAATGGTAAATTAAGAAATGAATATCGCATGGACTTGTTTTTCCATCTACTGATGGCAACATTCTATTCTTATGTTTGTATGTAAATGTTTTACACAATGTTAGAGTGAGGAAAGCGAGACCCACCTTTACAAAGGATTATTCAAAAGGATGAAGCAGGTTATAAATATTTTTTTCAAAGTAAACTGTAAAAGATAGAAATACGTTCCACACATTATTGAATAGAGGAATGTTCAAATTTTTAAAAGCCCGCCTAGAAATTCCATTCAGTGCCACACAGGACAGTTGTTTCTTGTTTACATGGAAATGTTTAACACAGGAGACTCTTGAACGATGGATTCAAGGGATTCACGACCGTGCTGCTGTTGCAAAGCAACGATGAGACTGATGTATAGCTTACTGAAACTAGAATATAGAACAATGCAATTCATCGTATGGAGGGACGGATCTCGGTGCACACTCTGCCAATCAGATGGTCCAGTTTGGGTCTGGCGGATGCCCGTAGAATGCTTCATGCCTGACTGCGACGTGTTGGAACGACAAATCCGACAGCAAGATCCTCTTCTAGCTAATCTGCTAAGAGAACTAAGGATGTATATCTGGTGAACGCCTGGTCTTCCATTGTCTTATGATGGCCTCAACACCATATTGATCTTATTGCCAACCCGCATGCATATTGTAATTCTGGCCAAGGGGGATCCAGTAAAATATTACATACATATTTCTAATTCATTGGCCATGTGTACAGGAGTTATAATGAAACTTTCTCTACTTACAAGGGGACCGCACGACATGTAATCACGGATTTGATTGAAATTTTAGAAGGTCAATCTGCAACTTTAATATCTTCAGTGTAAAAGGAGTTGAATCAATGGCCTCTCGTTTCAGAGAAAAAAAATAAAATATTTTACGTTTATTATTGCAGTGCCATATAAGCCAAGTGGGAAGAAAGGTATACGATTTAATAGCGGTGGCGTAGTGGTTAACGTCAGGTTCCTTGTCTTTACTGGTCCGGGTTCGATTCCTGTTGTATTGAAATTTTTTTCATTTTTTTCCCATTACTTTTCCATTTATTTTCATTTTTTTGTGTTTTTCGCCATTATTGTCTGTTTGCACTTTACATAATAACATTCACATACATAAGCAATGTCACAGGATGCAAATGCAAAATGCTTTGTACAATATTTTCACGGGTGGTATTAGCGATCCGTAATGTGACGGAGACGATTGGGCACAGATCCTCGATAGTGCGAATAGATCTTTATTGTTCCTTTTTCATTTCACACGCCATGGCAATGACCGTTTGTGAAAATATTTTATTACGCATTTTGCATTTGCATCTTGTGACATTGCTTATGTATGTGAATGTTATTATGTAAAGTGCAAACTGTCACATGTGATTATAGCTAAATTAGGAGTAGCGCAGTGGAAAATAAATAACATGTAACAGCGCACTGATTAAGGTAATAAATGAAAAGTTTATTGAGAGATATGATAAAAAAAAATAAAGACGACTATGAAGGAACAACGTGAGCCCCTTCAGACAAAGGCAATCTATGCCAAAACACAAAATCAAAGGCAAAAACAATTTCACACAAAGTAATTAATTTTACCCACACTTCTGTGTAAAAGAATAATTAGGTAATTAAGCCTTAAACTCCTTTCAAACTTACAGGGTAACTAACCTGAAAGCAAAGGCACAACACCTAAATTACTCTAGCGTATAATTTAACAAATACATTTCAGCTAGAAAACAAACCCAAAGCTTAGAAGCTAAATAATTGAATACAAAAAAGATTATCGTCTAAGCAACCAAACTGTAATACAATATTCACATAAATATGGCTTAAACCGCAACAGTAATATAAACAAATAGCTTAATAGCTAAAAGTCTAACCCGTTTAACAACAGACACCGATATAGGTTCAACATTGAAATAGCAACTTGATCGGGTCGGTCACCAAAATACCTTTAAACAAAGCCAACCTTACATTCGTTTACTTTAAACAAATAACAAACAAAATGTCAAACATAAGCTTTACTTTAAACGTATGTCTTCCAAAAAGATTCAATTGTACAGTCACGGTAATTAACACTTTACATTCTAGTAAATTTTATATCTCTCACAAGAAAACACACGCATCATAATGCGACACGCTCGCAGATAAAAGTTCCAACTGCGAGAAATAAAGCAGTGAGTAAATTACATCAAACCAGTCATAATAGGGATAAAGTTCATAGTCCGGGAAAAGTCAATTATTTAATAAAAATACAAGCAAAACAGAGAACTAACGCACAAAATTTGTAAACCTTTTACGGAGAAACAGCTTTAAAATTGTACAGATACAAAATAAAAAGCTCCAAGTTCACTTGTTGCAAAACAGTAATCCGAATGTCACATGAAGTCTATAAAAGAAAAATACAGCAATTAAGGCGGTATCACAGAATAAATTTTTGAAGGGAAATAACACTGATACCAACGTTAAGAAAAACGGGTAATTGCGTAATTTGATTAAAAACTTATTTTCCTCGTGCGACACATATCATTTAGCTACACTTGAATTATAGTGAAACCAAAATGATTAATAAGGTATGCCCGCATTCCGCAAGGCCATAGACCACACACTTGGTTGTATTTGTGAATGTCCCGGCGACTTAACTCCGTAAATGCTTTTTTTATTAAAACGGCTTTACAGCCCACGGTAATGGACGCACTTACTATTGCAAAGCCCTGGTCGGCGACTGAAGCTCTCGGCGCACGGGGAAGAAAGCCGAACACTGTAGATAGACACTTTTCGCAATGTTGACTCCTACGTTTTGCGTCGGCGCAAACCTCCGCCCGTTTAGCTTCTCCGCACGGCAAGGCATTGATTAACGAAGCTAACGCCGGCTCCGAAGTCGTCTCCGTCGCAGCGGCTTGAGGACTCGCCTTCCCCTTCAGCGTGCCGATAACGTAGCAATCTCGATGCCTTCCATCAGTCTTAGACGGGAGCTTCTTTGCCTTTAAACGTCCCTCGGTCGTCACCAAATTCTCCCTATCTCTACTTCTCTTCTCTCTCTTCGAGCCCGCACTCGCGAGACTCGCTCTTCTCTGATTGGCTCCTGCGTCTTGATGTTCTGTATGACGATGATGACTTCGCCTCCGTTTTCGCCCAGAATTGTAGATTATTCTAGAGCGAAAACGATCGTCTCTGTCACCGGAATTATTGATAGTATTAAAATTCCGTGACACAAACAAATAATAATGGCGAAAAACACAAAAAATGAAAATAAATGGAAAAGTAATGGAAACAAATTTCAATACTATAGGAATCAAACCTGGCCCAGCAGATCCAAGGAACCTGTATTACTGCTGTCAAGTTCTATAACTTTCTTCCCACTTGGCTTATCTGGCACTATAATAATAAACGTAAAGAATTTAATTTTTTTTTTTCGAAACGAAAGGGCATTGTTTCAAATCCTTTTACACAGAAGATATATTAATGTTGTAGATTGACCTCCTAAAATTTCAACCAAATCCGTGATTACATGTCCTTGCGGTCCCCTTGTTAGAATTGAAACTATAGTATGGGTACAAAACTCGGTAGGAATACTGTCTAGATTATGGGCCACAAAATTATGGTTTATCAGGGGAACGTTCGCACATGTGCGGATCTGAAGAGAAGCAATCGAGAGATATCAGGCATACATATGGAGATGCTTCGTGGAGCCGTGCATCATGCTATCCTACGCTTTCAAGCTATCCTGGACTTTGGCAGGCGCCATATCGTGCACACTTTGTAGTCCGATGGACGGTATGTCCACAAAAAAGAAAAATATAGACAAACTGTATGATATCGCAACGCATTAAAAGTGTTTCAAAGGAATTTCTTATTCATTAGTTCTCTTCTTCCCCATGTCTTTGACAATTTTCACATTACGGTTCGTCCGATCGCTCGTTTTCTACACAGACGATTAAGTAGGAAAGGTTTTATTATAACCACCCTGTATATAAATGGAAACTGAAAGAAAAAAAATATCTGCGATCTGAATTCGAATCAGGAAACAGGTCGCGGATTTTCTGCTTTTCTGTTTCCGTCTATACCTGGATTCACTAAGAGTTTGCATTGGAGAAATGTGTTACGTGCCCTTTTGCACAGTCGTTTGAAGGAAATCACACCCAGAAAAGTATTTCCATACGCAAAAAGGATATTAATTCCTAGAAATGTGATATTAATCTCTATAAACGTAAGAAAGTTTATATTTTAGAGAAATCTTTATTATAAACAAATTTTTAAGTTAGTTGAGAAACGTCCATTTACAGTACATTACTTTTATTGTCTATAGTTAACATTCGTCCTTTCGGACATCTTCAGTAGTTTTGTAATAACTTATTATCATAATACAGTATAATGTGTGCAGAACAATGAATTTAAACAATTTTTTTTTAAACACTGGTAATTTGCTAATTTCGCGCATGCGCAATGTATACATATGACTGTCATAAGAATTTAAAACATCATGGCGGCAACATCACCTCATCGGTACTGCGCCAAATATAAAAATAAGCAATAAAAATATTCCATTATAAGCGTAAGGAATAATCGAAAAGGTAGGGGAGGAGGTTAACATAAACAAGATAGAAGGTAATAGAGGTTGCAAATTACAGGAAATAAAAGCGGGTAGAGAGGGAGGAAGAAAATAAAGAGGGTGTCACGTACAGACAGAGAGAGGAGCAGACGTTTTCGTAATAGAAACAATATTTTAATTCGACTTGAATTGTAATATTAGAACAAACAAATATAGCAAGGTCATTATCGGAATCACAAATATTAAATAAGTTCAATGGTATCTTGAAGTCACGTTCTTGTCTAAGGCCGGCTGACACAAATACCAGTCGTGGCAGGGCTGTAGGCAAGTCGAGGACCAATCCAATCTCGTAGTTCTGGCTGTGGTGAATTCTGTGTCGGAACAAAGCAAAGCAGATTAGACAGCAGAGGTATAGGGCTTTAAATGTATAAACATGATTAGTCAAATGATTATATGCAACTAAAGTTCTTTGAGATATCGTAAAAGGGCACCTACTAGGATTTGTCGAGTACAAGCAGTCCCCTCGCGCGCTATTCCTAACACGCAAACGGGCCCGCGCGCTTCGGAAATTGTTGGCGCTACGCAAGGAGGACGCTGAGGAGTCGGTGTCTTGTCCGGTGGATATCGTCAAAAGCGGTATGGCTACTGTGATCGGAGCAATCCCTTGTCGAACCTTGTAGAGCTGACCTGCCCTCGGGCCGAAGACCTTGGAGAAGCGGCGACTTCTTCCGTCGTGGATGCCGGGCTTGAGCTCTCGGTGAGTGTGGGAATTTTGTCTCCGTCGGATATGATGGCGTCGCCGACATGGCTACCATTCGAAAATTATCTACTAGATTCTAAGTTTTCATTGAAAATGGTCTCTTGCCTATCATCAAATGCAGCTTCGCTTCCATCCATCTGGGACACTAAGTCCTGGAATATCGGTTCCTTATGTATAGAACTTCCATGAGCAATGGCAGAGGCACTGGCTGCGTCGGTCGCCGTCTTGCTGTTGTAGCTAAGGCGGGTGGTTTTTGCCTCAGCAGATGCCATAAAGGGTCTTATTCATCGGGCATCTGGCGCACATGCTTTAAAGATTCGTGCAGCCCTTGGGCTGCTACATCTTTAACTAAACGCCTCTAAATGATGTCCTTTCTCGAAACCGGTGAACCATTACAACTCGGCCGGAAAGGTAAAGAGGAAAGAACGGTCCCCTCCGATGACCGAGCATAAGCGCTGAGATGACGAATAATAGCGCTTAAAAACAAGAGGACCTAACCGTAACCATTCCAAATGGAGGAAAGAGCGAAGATTGAAAGCCACTTTCCTCCAGACACCAGAGGGCGATGGATTATTCCCCAGAGCTCTTTCCATACGAGCATAACAAATTTCTTTATTTATAAACATAATAGGTACGGCCAGGTCCAACTTAAATGGCTCACCGGTGGAATCGTCTATCAGAAACCGCACGGATTGGTATGTGAAGCTAATTAATTGGTAATGCTGCTTCAGACGATCCCAAATGGGCTGGGTGAAAGGACACTCATAAAATACATGTGGAATTGTTTCTTCAATACCGCAATACAAACAACCAGCAGACTCAACTAACTTCCACCGATGTAGTCGTGGTGACGTGTGGAATCCATGGTGCAGCAATCTCCATTGGTAGTTGAAAACAGTTCGTTCGAAGGCAACCATTTTGATTGCCTTAAGAATGGCTGCCCATGGATAGTCTGAGTGCATACGAAAGATGTCAGTGGTCGCACTCAGACAAGTCTGCTGGAAGAACCATTGTAACTTTAGATGACCCCACTCGTGAGCGTCTAATTGTCGCAGTCCAGGAAGCACAGTCAAGAGGTCTTTTTGAATATTTTGGTAAAGTCTTGGTTGGTGAAAAATCATTATCACTGGCAACGTAGAAGGCAACGGTAGCCTATTCACCTTAAAGAAAAGTTGCAAGTGCACAAATACAAAGTTCGCCCAGCTAGGTGGAGGAAATAAAAACACACGAATCATCGCGGCTAATCTGGCTGCGATGAGATACGCTCTTAGATCAGGCAAACCTAAACCTCCATTCTCGAAGGGGGTAAATAAATACGATGAATTTAGCGGGTGACATTTGATGTTAGTCCCCCATACACAATTCACTATAGCACTTCGCACTTTTTGTAGATCTTGGCATGAAGGCAAGGTGAATAGGCATTTAGAAGTCAGAAGAGATAGTACGTGTGATTTAATAAACCTCACCTTGACCAGCATCGATGTAGAAAAACGCAGGTTATGGTCAAGGCGAGCAACACATTTATCGATCACTTGTTGCCAGTGACAAGAGTCCATAATCGGGAGAAAGGAAAAAACGTATCCCAACACTGTTATCTGGCCACACCACGTGATTGGGAAAGTTCTAAGATGGTCAACGGTCCAGTTCCCAATAGCGATCCCTTTAGACTTGACGAGGTTGATGGTACTCCCCGTCGAAGCACTAAAGCGATCGAATGTCTCTTTGTAGATGCCCAGGGTATAAACATCAGACGCATAAAGCACTATATCATCTGCATACGCCAGCGACTTGATGTTGATCGATGCTGCTGGCAAGTCATAACCCCGGATATCCTTGTGACGATTCAGATGTTGAAGCAATGGTTCTAGGTAAAAGATATACAGGAGGGGGGATAATGGACATCCCTGCCTGACACCATTCGAGAGTTCAAAGGTTGATGAGGTAAAACCATTAATCGTCACGCATGATGTCGCCGTAGCGTACAGTGCTGAGATAATCGTAGCAAAGGACCGAAGACGAAGATGGGACAACACTTGGAACATGAAGTCGTGGTTTACTTTGTCAAAGGCCTTTTCCTGGTCAAGACTCAGAACAGCAAGAGTTTGTTTACGCACTCTAGCTTCCTCCATAACACACCGGATAGTTATAAGATTATCGGACATCCTGCGCGATGGTATTGAGCAGGATTGTCCAGGATCGAAAAACTCGTCAGTAAATAACTTCAAACGTTGTTGGAACACCCCAGTGAAGAGCTTATAATCCGTGTTGAGTAGGGTTATTGGCCTCCACTGGGTCACTAGTTCTGGGTTTGAAACTTTAGGGAGTAAGATGATCTTCCCTTCTGTAAATTCCGGCGTAATGGAGGAAGGATCTCGTAACATTGAGTTGAACACTTGCACCAGGAAAGGCCCAAGAAGTTTCCATGCAGAAGTGTAGAACGCATATGGAAGGCCATCTAGGCCCGGGCTAGATTGATGGCGGCCATCCGCTGATAGAAACTTCTTTACTTCGTCTTCGGAGAAGGGACGTGTAATACAGGCGTCGGTTTCCTCAGAATAAGGTCTCAGTGCTTCGATCCAATGCCTCGTGGCATCCGACGGGACGATTGGCTGGCTGAAGAAAGATGAAAAGTGGGAGTGAAAAGCTGACAAGATGTCGGCGTCAGAATCCACCATCCCACCTTCCACCATCAGTTGACGACACCGCTTTTTATTGGCTCGCCGCCTCTCCTCTGCAAAAGCTGCCGAGGACATATTCCGAACGTCAGCCGCCCAGGAAAGTTTGGCTCTGAGGGCTGCTCCTGCTGCTCTACGAATCATACAAGCATTAATTTCACTCTTGATCTGACGAATCTCGGCAGCAAAATTCTCCTTTGGGGTGGAGGATTGGAGAAGTCGGAGAATTTTTTGGAGCATGAGGAGATGGCGACGCCGATGTCTGGCAGCATCCAGCCCAATCTTCCTGAAGAATTTTTTAATTTTAATTTTAAGCATTAGCCACGAGGCGAGCGTAGGAGGCAAGTTGTGGAGATTCTTTTACACAAATCGAACGAACATTCCCTTGTAAATTTGGTCGTCGAGCAGAGAAACGTTCAAGAGCCAGACCTTGTGGCTAGCAAAACCTGTCGATGATACTGAAGATGGAGGACTCCAGGACCACATGATGGCACTGTGGTCGGAGAACGGATGAGGGTGGAGGCTCCTTCGACTTCCGCCTCGGAGATCGGAACGAGGAAGAAGAAGAAGTGCTGCGATGATGGCTCTCGCAGCTGTCTCGCTCGGTAGAAGAAGCAGCAACGCCGTCCCTTCTGCTGTGATGCCGTCTGGTTTTATGCCTGCGAGATTTGGATGATGTCGCAGGCACATCCCGCTGTGCTGACGCTGATGACTTGGTATTCCCAGCAGATGATGACACTGAAGCTGAAGTGGGCGCACAGGCAATCCGAAGAGGCTGCGAAGCCGATGTCTTCGCCGGCGGAGGAAGAGATGGAAAATCCTCCTCTGGGAAGATCGATTCGGATAACGCCGATACGTCCACATCATCTTCTGCAGAGCTCACCTCCTCGACCATCGAGATGTCGCTTGATGGCTTAGGGAAGGGGGCGCCGTCTAGGATCTCTGATGGGGGAGAAGTGTGTGGTGTCTTCTCCCTTGGTTTATCAGCTAGCGGCGCTGGAGGCGGTGGCATCTCCTTCCTGGACTCCATAGGCAGCGGAGATGGCGTCGTACGCTGCCTTCGAGGTGGGCGCGAAGGCGACGTGGCTCTGCTCGGCTCTGTTGACTTGGCCGGTGATGTCATCATCGATGGTTGCTGGGGAGACACTCCTTCAGGCGAAGATGGAGCTGCTGGCAATGCAAGCGTCCTCTCCGGGCACTGGTGAAATTTGTTAACTATTTTATTACAATAGGAACATTTCACCAGGAGAGGACAGTCTTTCCTGACGTGGGCAGTCTTCTTGCAGTACCAGCAGCACTGCCTTTGACCTTTGTAAGACACGGAGACTTTATCTCCGCGCATTACAACATCTTTAGGAATGTCTCTACTTAAGTCCATGTAGACTATGATGTCTCCTGTTCGTTGAAGCGGAGAATCTGGGTGCTGAGGATACGAAATCCTATGCACCACACCATAGTCTGACATGAAGCCCCTGAGATATTTCTCAGCCATCAGCGGCGATGCTCCCCGGACGCAGACTGGTAAATATCCGGGTTCAGCATAACTAAGGTGGACGGTGGTCTGTCCAACCTTGATGGAACCAGCAGACACGATTCGGTCTGCCACATTACGCTGCCTGCAGAGCATCCTCGACTCAGTCGGGGAAAGCCTCTGCAGGACTAAAACAGCGGGATCTCCAGACGGAAGAACAGGGGGGATATTCGTCACCGAATATACCTCCTTCATAAACATGCCAACGGCGAAGGGGCCGTCGGCAATCATGTTCACCATGTTCTCCATGGTGAACGAAAAAAGTCACAAAGAGTTCGGTGGGGGGGGGGGGGTGAAACCTCCCCCGGGGTAGCCGGGGGGAGGATCACAAAGTCACACAATTATTCTCGCACGCGCTAGATGTAGAGTTGCGGCGAGAATAATAACAGAGTTCAAATGAAAGTCACTCACACACACAGAAGAAGATCGACGGGCCGATCTCTGGCTCCGTCGGAGCTCGAAGTTGCTCGCCTTTCCTTCTCCGCTGTTGGAGCTGGAGCAGATGACGTTTGCTCCAGCGAGCACCCTTAAAATGATGTTAAAGCAGGGCGCTCAGGCGCACATGCGTAAAGCGTAAGAGATCGTGAAGCCTTTTAAAGGCTTCGACGCTTCAATAAACGCCTCAGTTTCGAGGCTCGTTATTCCACCGGTAGGTCATCAGAAGTCTAATGGGAACGTGTATAGGTGAGCATACTTTTTAGTATGGTCCCCTCCGATGACCTCACAAAGGCGTTTAGATGTAGTGAAACGCCTTTTAAAAACCAAAGGACCTAGCCGATACCACTCTAAGAGGAGGAAGGACCGCAGATGTGAAGAGCCTTTTTTCCACGTAGATGACGGTGTGGAAAAAATCTCCCTCGCTCTGTCCACTCTTGCTGACCAAAGTTCTTTGTTGTAGAACATAATTGGTACCGCTAGATCCAGGTTTAAAGAATCACCGGTGGAATCATCCATCAGGAATCGCACAAATGATGCTTGACCTCCTGAAGCAGAAGAATATCCGGCTTGTACAAAGCAATAAACGTAGATAACACCGATTGCTTAAACGTAGAACCAAGGGAACGAACGTTTAAGGAGATGACCTTCATTCTGAGGAATTATGAAAACTATGACGGGCCTGTATCCACCGGAGACTGGGGCCTCGACGATGTCGTTCGAAGCTCAGACGTCCTTCGGATTGGAGAACGAGTCCGGTGGGAAGAGCTGCGTTGTTGACTGGTGCTGCTCTCTCTACTGGAAGATGACGTTGTTGTTATACCGTCCCTTCTGCTACGATGATGGCGTCTCGGCTTCTTCTTACGTGGACTCTTCGCCTTCGTTTGCCCGTCTTGCAGCATGGAAGATGATTTCGTAACCGGCGCTGATGATGTCACAAATGCCGGAGGTGGAGGGCAGATGTTACCCTCTGGCTGCGTCGAGGGATGATGCTGCGACGGAAGAGCTGGAAAATCTTCTTTCGCGAAGACTGAACCGGAGCATAGAGGGGCCTTTTCTTCCTCTATTGCAGGGCTCTCGATGTCTCCCATCATGATATCCACTGATGGTTGCAGGGGAAGGATGTCGAGCAACGCCTCTGTGGACGGAGGCAGAGGTGGTGGTGGTGGTATAACATCCTTCGGTTCTCCAGATGGAAGTGGAGGCTGTGACGTCACATCAGCCTGCGATGCTCGAGGCGAAGATGCGGGCGATGTTGACCCACGTGGCTCTGCAGGCTGGGCCACTGATGACTTCCTTAACGGCGGTTGAGGCGATGGCACGGTTGCTGTCGGCACCGCAGAAGCCCCCTCTGGGCACCGATGGTGCTTGCCCACAATACGAGAGCACGTATTGCACTTCATCAGGAGAGGGCAATCTCTCCTGACGTGGGAAGGCCTCTTGCAGTACCAACAGCACTGCCTCATTCCCTTGTAATAAACGTATACACGTTCACCATGAATTACTAGGGAATCGGGGATGTCTTTGTCCAATCTCATGTCGAAAAAAATGTCGCCATTCTGGAGCCGAGGAGTGTCAGCGTGCTCAGGTCGGTAAATCCCAAGCACTTCCCCGAACTCCGACATAAAGTTCCGAACATAAGATGTGGACAAAAGCGGTGAAATCCCCCGGACACGCACCGTAAGGTGGCCCGGGTCAGCGTGAAACAGGTTGACTGTTGTTTCGCCAACCTTGATAACTCCCACATCCACGATGCGATCTGCGATGCTCGATGATCTGCAGAGCATTCTCGACTCGGTTGAGGAGAGTCTCTGCAGAACCGACACGGCGGGGTCCTCTGAAGCCAAGACAGGCGGTATACCCGTTCGGGCATACAGCCCCTTCATAAATTCACAGACGGCGAACGGTCCGTCAGCAATAAGCATGACCATACGATCCATGGTCACAGAAAGTCAATAAGAGTTCGATTTAAAGTTGGGGAGGGGGCGAAACCTCTCCCGGAGGCGACCGGGGGGGGGAGGCGCACTCAACAAACGCTGTCAAACCCTCCCTTTTTGTAAAAATTGTCCAGTTCAAGAAAAAAAATCACAAAAAAAAACTACCGAGATTCCTCTCTATTCTTTTCCTCCGTTCGTCTCTCCAGGCACGATCTCGGGTCGGGACTCGCTCTCTCCGGTCGCCGTCTTCGTTCCGGAATCGTCAGAGAAATCACAGTCTGCGCCTTTACTGGCTTTTTCCTCCTTTTTTATATCCCCCAAACTCCGCCTCTTTCGTCGATTAATTTGCATAACCAATGAGGGGAGGGGGAGACTATTTCTGTTGTCGGAGTGAGCCGTTGTCGTTCGCTTCTCTGATTGCTTCCAATCTGATGATGCCGATGACTCTTTGTTGTCGTTTTCGCTCGACGCACGTGGCGATCTGAAGGGACGTTGTCTCCCGATCGCTCATCAGATTGACGTGACAGAGGGGAAGAAAGTTCTTTTCTGTAAACATACGCGTAACACTTTCTCCACTGCAAACTCTTAATAAGAATCCATGTTTATTTTCAAACTATTGAATGATATAGACAAGACTTACTGCACACGTTGCAACACATCCTGATTTTATCATAAATTTTTGTTTCTTTCGTTATAGAAGTTTTTTTTTCTTAAATAAATAAGAGATTGTTCCCTTAAATGTCAGTCCAAAGCAAAGGATCGGTACTAAAGTCTGTTTTATCTGGTGAAAATCCTCGATTAAATCTGATTGACTCTATCGTGTGTGATACCAACTTCCTCCTCAAACCCATGTTCATCAATTCTTGAATATGTATTCCAACTCGAGTGAGTGACGACTAACTCGTGTACAAGATATTCTCTATGAAACAAATTCGACGAACAGCCCCAGAAAAGTATCCATGTTTATCTTTAGGATGTAAATGTATTATGATTATTGCCTCTGGATGCGAATTTCGCTTTAAAGGATTCTTGGGAACATCGAAATGATTTTATATATAAATAAATATTTAACCAGAATAATTCATTTAAAATGCGAAACACGCTTAAATATTCAAACGGTTAAATATTCAAAAATGAAGTCTTGATGAAGCAATTTCAGTTACATATACAGAAACAGAAGGTCACCTGCTGAAGTGGTCTAGTTGTTCGTTATTAATTATGAATTGCTTTATCAAGAGTCCATTTTGGATTGTTTCATTGTTTAGCAATACATTATCCATTCTTGGAATCATGATGGGATAATTTGTCCGTTAAAATGGTTTAAATGCATTTATGAGAGACGCATTTAAAAATTACTTGGAAATTAACATTTTAAGGGCAAATAGGCTAAAGCATAAGTGACCATTCATCCATTCACCATGAATGTTGGATTTTCGGATGAATCTAAGAAATAAAGGAGATGGGCTGAGAAGAACCATTTTTTGTCTACCGCGTGCTCGAAGCAAAAATCATTGCTGCTTTCTGTAGTTGGAAATTTAAACTTTAGGTTTCCATAACTTTTATTAAAAATATAAAACAACGGGTATCGTGATTCGTCAGACTATAAACCTTCCGGTCTTCACGTGTCCATTCATGACTTTCTAGACACCACTGTATGCGGACTTTACTGTTCTTTGCGGAAATGAGGGGTTTTCGTATAGGCATGCAATTGCCGATTTTGATCCGCTTCAATTTCCGGTGCATGGTTCTGCCAGACATGTGTGTCGGGAACAGTCTTGGATAAATACAGTGGATGTTCTCTTTCTCCATACAATTCTCGCTCATGATCTATTGCTTTTGAGTTACCACTTCTAGGTAAAGACTGTGGATCATTTTAGAAAGGTTGAATATTTTGGATATTCCACTTTTCGAGAATCCGTCGACCTTCTTCATTGTTCCAATCCAGCTAGACAAGCACCAACAATTAATTCCTTTTCGAAGCCAGTTAGGTGCTTTTTTTCCTGATACTGATCAAGTTCTGTGATTAGCGCCCAACTCCTGCTTAAATTACACGCTTGGATTAAAATTGCATAAAAAAAGGATTAAAACAAATTTACAAATGTTTCACACATGTTTCTTATTCATTGACGAGGGCGCGTATGATAAAGTGTATGTATTAAAAATGGAATATAAGTCACACCAGTCGGCGATAGGCGAAAAAATGGCCCTTATTTAGCGAGAACAGTCTGTCGGGATTTTGTCAAGTGATTTAAACATATTTTAATCCTTCTTTCATTTAATAAATTGAGACATAGACATGTACAAGATGTCCTAAAGAGGACTGGTGGTATTTAAAATGGATTAGCAATTAAAATTTTTCTTGCAGGAGATTAATGTGCGAGGTCAGGAACTTGTTTGGTACGTTTCCTTGTGTTAGTATCAAATTTCACCGACTAGTGTTGCGAGGCATGCACGAAGGCCAGTTAGACGACGCGGTGGAAGTGAAGTGGCAAGTTTTTCAGTGGAGAAGTGTACACCGAATCCGGTATTACTGAAGAGAAGCGTGAAAATGGTGCATTCGTTGGAGGAAAGAATATTTATTGTATTGGAATATCGCCGATTGGATTAGAATACAACAGCGACAAGAAGGAGCTTTCAGTGCAAACAAGATTTTAAAATGCTTTAATTTTAAGTATTCAACAACGGTCCGCATCCAAAGACAGTAAAACAAGAAACGTATTAAAACAAATTCCTGATCCCACACATTAACCTCCTGCAAGGATAACTTTAATAACTGTTACCGTTTACTTGCTGGTCCATTTTAAAAACCGTTAGTAGTTTTTTTAGATACATACAGTTTTTTTGTATTATATTCTTCATCTTGTATTTTTGTCGAGATGTGAATAGGCAGGCTTTCCCTATCATTATAAGCTATGAAACAACTGAAACAAAGTTAAATTTCGTCGCTATACGGTGCTAAATCTCAGGAAGTTCTTTTAACGCAGGGTTTCGCACCTTGTTTGGGGCGATGGGCTAGTAGTCCTGCCCATTCAGATATTGTGGGCATTGCATGCAAGGAGTTGATATATTTTCACTTCGGCAATCGATAGACTCCTCCTGCGAACCTTTGTGACACTTTGTGTAGGGCGAGATAACGTAACAAGAGAAAATCTGCCGGATTCAGTGTGATATCACGGGGGGGGGCACTGTTTGGGGTTCACTGTTTTAACGGATAGTACTTTAGGAGCCGAAGCGCTTAGGTGGCGCTAACATCGGCCATATCGAAATGACCTCATTGACCTCATAGAGTATCAGCCATGGTTAATTTTTCAACAGTACGTTTATTCTGTACGTTTATTCCTGAATTCAATCTTTCCCACCCGATAGTTTGGAAGGGATGGTCCCTTGAGGTGCTCTTTCTTTTTTTTTGTAAGTGGTGAAAATCGCAAGGTGCAAAGTCTTTCAATTTTGAACTGCATTTTTTGTCATCTTTGAACTATAGGCGCTCCAACGCTTCTGGTGTGTGGCGATCGTGTGCGGGCGGGCGTTATCGTGCTGCAGAAGAGGGTCCAAAGCTGCCATTCAATCCTGGTGTCGACAACAACCCCGGAATTCCTCTCCGACGGGTTTACCCGACTAGTCACGCGTTGGCGCAATGCGTGGAAAGGGATGGGGACTATGTTGAAAAGTGAATAGTGCATTATATAGAGGACAAATGTAAGTATCAGATTCAAAAAGAATTTTGAAAATCCGTTAACAATAAAAGAGTCACGGACCAAGAGGCAAACATTTTTGAACAACCCTCGTATGCTAACTATTTTCTACACCAGTGTCCGATATGTACACGTTGCATGGGAGAATATTCGTAATGCGTTAATGGCAGTAATAGACAAATTGGCGAATATTTGGTTAAGAGAAATTGGATTCGTCCGAGCAACGAAAGGGGCACATGTCGAGCTTTATAAGGATATGATAAAAAATTTCTGAGATGATGAACATACTACAAAAAACTGTATGCATCTATCTAACGTGGTAGTTGTTTTATTTAATTTTTTATCAGGGAGGGACTAAAGTATATGTGATAATAATAAATTAAGACTCTGTAAAGTTGATATGCTTTGTTTGTCGAACGGTATTAAGAATGCCATCAGGTTAAAGCCCTTAATGGACATGGCTTCCTAATGAAGACATTCTGTCGTTATTAATGAAAAATAAAAATATTTGATAAATGGCTCAAGAAATGTCTTCATTAAAGATCTCAGTCGATATTTTGTTAATAAATTTTACTTTCGTCTTGAAATATTTTTTTAAATAAAATATTTCTATTGAACGAGTCGCTTTAAACCATTCCACTCGGTGCTTGTGTTGCGGTGAGGCAATGAAGAGACTCCTTGAAAAGAACGGAGCATTTGGGTGTTGAAAGAAACGAAGTAGGCACGCCATTGCATTAACAAGAGATGGGAAATTATTACAATTAAAATAAAAAAAAACGTGCGTTTCTCAAAACCCTCATAAAAGGAGATTAGGCGCAAAAATCCCTTTGCCACGTATGCAACCGTTGTAAAAGCGTTTGTACATCTACCCCCTCCTTCTCTTCTCTCTAATTTTTTTTTGCTTATTTATTTTTTTATGGCTGAGCCATGGCACGTGTGTTAATCTCCAGACCCACTTTGGGCCCTAATTAATCCTTATTGGGGCATAACTAAGGATTTAGGTTCTCTGCCTGAAAGCCAGCAGAGAGCAATGAAGGGGACCCGCCGAGGATTTGTCTCCATCAGAGGCGACGACGTTCCTATTAAGGTCCTTTAATATTGGAGGGGGAGACGGAAAGTTAAGATTTAAGGGCTTGGAAAGAATTTTTAAAGGTTATCCCCGTGTCACACAGGGCTTTTCTAAATGCTCAGGTTTTTTTTTTCCATTCGAACTTGATTGGAGGCTTCACTGATATAAAATGGAAAATTATAACATAGGCTTGCCAGCTTAACTCTTTTGCCACAAGTTCAGTTAAACAGTAAATTTAAATATATAAATGAAAAACAAGGAGTAAATCACATAATCCACACAAAATGCGTTTTTCGGCGATACTATTGCCATCATTCAGTCGTTTCTGATATATGAATGTGCCAATCAATTTTTAAACATAGAAAGGATATTTAAAAGATATGATATCTAATGTTTAAATTACGGTTAACATTTCGTAGCTCGCTACAGCAAAAACTATTCATCAGAAAATCATGAAAGTTTGGGAATACCTTCATTACATGATGGGAATTTTTATCCAGAGCAAAAAAAAAAAAAAGTTAGTTCCAAAAACTACTAATAGAGGGCGTACTATAGCTTTTTAAATAACATAACAATGAACTAGGCAATTATTGTGTAAAATTTTTTGAAGAATTCGTGGACAGTTGCACGAAGTTGGTCTGCAACTGCAATACGCCGAATACTAGTGTTGCCCATGAAATTTGACATTCTGCCCTCCATCACGCGTGTCGCTACATCATCCACCACCAAAGGAACATTACGCTTTCGTCTTCCTGGCTGAACAACCAATGAACCTGTTTCTTCAAATTTCACAATCATTCTTCTTAGACTGGATCTTTAAAGAACGAAATTTTCGCAAAGGTTCAGTAGAGGTTTTGGTAAAACAATTTTACCAGCAAAGCACGTTCTGGTAGATTCATATTTGTTGACATGCTAAACAGTTATGACTTTGGCTCTGCATTAGCAGCTTTACATAACCAAATTAATATCTGCCGGTATTTCATCTTGAAATGCAGCCTCTGTTGGTAATTTTTGGAACTAACTTTTTTTTCTGGAAAGAATTTCTATCGTGTAATTACAGCATTTCTCAATTTTTTTTAATTTTCTGATGAATAGTTTTTACTGTATCGAGCTACGAAATGTTAACTTTAATTTGAGACATCCAGCAGTTCAATAATATTCAACAATAACAATGACTTTCGTTTACATTGTTGCTTGAACTAAGATAGTCAGGTGACTTTCCAGCGACAGGGCATGGCCTGTTTTTCTATATATTCTGTCTCACTATATGGAAAAAGCTGCAAGCCATTGTGGGAAAGCACGTCACTACTTTTTCACCTCCGCCCCATAAAGTAGTCTCCGACTGCGCACGCGTAGTGCTCAAAAACATGAAGCACTGTTTCAGTTTCATTTTATCCTCTATGGTTTCAGTTTCTTTTTTATTGGCTGCGCGTTGATCTGAATGAGATGACAATTGGTAACGTGGCATTCCCATACTGCCTTGCAGCTTTTTTCATATAGTGAAACTGACTTAGTCCATCCAGCTTTCGTTTGCGTGAAATATGATGGACTTGTAAATTGTCATGTTTTGTTTAATTTTTGTTGTAACAATGTCCAACAATTGAAACGGCCATCACATTTTGCTGAAACGTCATACATTGTTTCATCTTTATCAAAGGGCCCTAGGCAACACTCCTAGACAGAAGGCCTGCGCACAGAAACGTCATACATTGTTACATCATCATCAAGCGGTTAAATTTAGGGCTTATTATTGGTAGAAATACGATTAAAAATAGCCGCTTTAGTGTGATGTAACAATGTATGACGTTTCTGTGCGCAGGTCTTCTAGCTAGGTGGTGTTGCCCGAGGCCAACGAGAGACAGGCCAGGGCACTCAAAAGTCACCTGGCCATCGGGGTACGGGCAACAATCCATCCTTCATTGCTTCCAACAAACAACAAAACACTGATTGTTGAAATCCAAGATGGAGACAATGAAGATTGGATTGTTGCTAGACCTACTTTGGTCATGTGACTTTTTAGTGGCCCACGGCCTTCTATATCTATCAGGCCTGACAACTGAGGATTGATGATGTCATGCTAGAGATCGATTGCCATGGGAACCCACTTCTCACCGGCAATACTTTAACATTGAAATACTTTAATTGATGACAAATTATGTTTAATCAAATTAAACGAATATGAAGAAAAAAATTATATCCTCCGTCAAAATGACAGGCAGACGACCTCATGCCTCGCCGAGCTCTAGCATGACGTCAGTTGTCAGGCCTGGAGATATAGTACGGGTCAATGATATCTGTACAACTCCTGGATCGCTAACCTTGTGAAGAAAACGCGTAGCCTAAATTCAAGTCACCAGGAAAACTAGTCGATTACTTTTGTGGACGCTACGCAATATCTAACCATCCTATAATAAAATAAATCCATATTATATTACGGTTAGTTATTATAATACAGTCCTAATTTTTAACAAGTATATTTATTTTTATACTTGTTTATGTTTATTCTATTTTAGTGATTTTCTTTACTTATTTATTTTAATTTAATTTTTGTTATTCGCATTAATTTTAATTTATATTATTTATTTATATTATTTTTTAATGTATTTATTCTTTTACATTTTCTTTAATTTTATCTTGTGTTTTTTAATTTTATTCACTTATTATTTAAGTTTAATTTTCCGTTCGTATTGAATTTATTATATTTATTTTATATGTTTCATTATTATTATTATTATTATTATTATTATTATTATTATTATTATTATTAGCAGAAGTACCCGGCTTTGCCCGGGATAATTACACTTGTAGGTAAACAAATTTTGCAATATCTTAAAAATAAACACATAAAAACGCTTAGAATTAATAGAGTAAAATTTCTTAATGAAAATTCCAAAAAAAAAAATTTAAATGCTCACAATGGATGGACTTCTCCAAGTATGCCACTGCTAGCCTAAATAATTTCTTAGTCACGTAATCTTACTTTAGATGTACACTTAATGTTGTTGCAATTTCCTTTCTTCTTTCGATATCTTGAAGCAAAAATTGGCCATTCATCACTTTGTGTAGTCTAGCGGTCGCCGATTCTTCTATTTACTTGCTTACCATTTGCTCAATACAGCACGGAGCTAAAGGAGTGCTTCCTCTATCGTCTTTCACTCTTTCTCAATAATCTGCTAACTCATTATCTCCAGTTACTGATTATTTTTAAAGATTTTCAAAAAAATTGTTAAGTACTAAGAATTCTCTTTTATAAGAAAAGCCTGAATAACAGGAATTCTATGCATTGAATTCTATATTGCACAAACTATGTCTTGCATTCTTGGTCAAGAGATATTTCTCATTAATATGCCCTGCCATAACCATGAATGTCGATTTTTTATCAATAAATATTATTTTTTCGAAATCTGATGTAGACAGTGACCTTCCTCATGCTTTGAAGGTCATGTATGCGAAATTTTATCAAGATCGGAATAAAACTGTAGATTTGGATAAAAAACAAACAAACAAACAAACAAACCCACAAACAAACCCACAAACAAACAAACAAACAAACAAACATCCTTCTTTATATATACAGATGATGACTAGCAGAGGACCCGGCGTTGCCCGGAATAATTACGCTTATAGGTAAACACACACACACACTTTTCCCGATATTCTGAACGCTTGTTAGGGAGCTGAAGGAAGACACGTGTACCTCCTTTGCCTCATCGAGAGAGACTGCCCTATCTATATCGCCTATTATATCCATTTCCTGTTCATTGTTAATAATTCTTGGAAACGAATGTTCTGTCATTGCATCATCATTTTATGTTCATTGTTATAATTCTTTGAATAATTTTGTGCTCATTGTTATTGGTGAATTGCGCATTGAGACCATTGTTGATGCGAACACGACGGGCCTATTGTTGCACAAACTTTGCCTTGCATTGTTGGTCATGAGATACATATTGGTTGGTCCGTGCAGAGTTTTGTGAATTGCGTGTTGATACCATTGTTGATACCTATTGTTGTACAAACTTTGCCTTGCATTCTTGGTCATGAGATATTTCTAATTAATATGCCCTTCCATAACCATGAATATCGATTTTTTGTCGATAATTATTTTTCCGAAATCTGAGGTAGACAGTGACCTCATGGTTTGAAGGTCAAGTATGCAAAATTTCATCAAGATCGGAATAAAACTGTAGATTTGCATAAGAAACAAACAAACAAACAAACAAACCCGCAAACAAACAAACAAACATCCTTCTTTATATATATAGAACTAGCAGAGGACCCGGCGTTGCCCGGGATAATTACGCTTGTAGGTAAACAGAACAATCTCAAAACGTTAAATTAAACCTCCAAATTGGTTAAATAATAACGCAATTACTACAATATAGAGCGAAGGGACTATCCATTCCAAGAAAAATCCGAAAGACAGGAATTTACCTCTTCACTGAAAAAATCCATTCTAAGTGATATACCGGGACTTGATTTACCAAAAAAAAATTTTTTAAAGGCTCACAATGGATGGACCTCTCCAAGGATGCCACTGCTAGTTTAAATAATTTCTTACTCACGTAATCTTACTTTAGATGTACACTTGTTGTTTCAATTTCCTTTCTTCTTTCGATGTATTGAAGCAAAACTTGGCCATTCATCACTTTGTGTAGTCTAGCAGTCGCCGATTCTTCTATTTACTTGCTTACCATTTGCTCAATACAGCACGGAGCTAAAGGAGTGCTTCCTCTGTCATCTTTCCACTCTTTCTTAATAGTCTGCTAACTCTCCATCTATTCATGAGCAATAGAGAGTATGTTCAAAAGGATAGATTAATAATACACAGATAGTCAACTTCCCTTAATTACAAAAAATATTTGGCTGATTAGCCAATCAGCGTTTGGAATTAATAGCCCGTGGCTGAAATCACGGCCT
>JAHWFO010056006.1:2843085-2936985 GCA_023313115.1 Rhysida immarginata
AGGCCGTGATTTCAGCCACGGGCTATTAATTCCAAACGCTGATTGGCCAAATATTTTTTGTAATTAAGGGAAGTTGACCATCTGTGTATTATTAATCTATCCTTTTGAACATACTCTCTATTGCTCATGAATAGATTGACACAATCATAAATGATGGCTGAATGATGGCGCTGTCTTGCTGAACTATGTGATTTAATCTTTGTCTTTCGTATTATACATAAAACACAAAAACAATGACTACTTCGAGCAAAGGTGGTTATTAAACAAGGTCAAACATCCGGACGAACCTGGCAAAATGACAGACATGTTTTACAGTTTTACCTAAGTGTGGTAACAGAGTTAAGGTGGCAAACCTTTGTAATAATTTACCATTTTATATTCGAATTTTTTATTTTTCTATTCGAATTTAATTGGTGATTTCACGTTGACGTCATTAGTCTACTAAACGCTCAATATTAATATATTAATATTGTTATTTATTTAATTTAGAATCGAATTTCAGTTTCCATATACAGTGACTGCTCTCGTGTTAAATAACGATAAATTATTAATACTTATATTTATTGCATATAGACGATAACTTATTACAATTAATCGAAGGCATCAAAGACTAAATTTTCCTTCTCATTGAAATATTGGGCTCCATGAATAAATCAAACTAAATCAATGAGCAATATACATTAAGTATCTCATTATATGGAACCATTAAATTATATTGAGCAGTTAGTTATTACGCATGTACATATACAACCAGAATGAGCTCCTTTCATTTATTTACTTAGACGCTTGGTGTGTAAAACTGATAATGTCTGAAATTTGGTAATGCCGTTTTTTCATGTTTAGCGTTTAGTTATGTAACATAGGATTAGTGTCTATACATACGTAAGCATTATATCTGCTTTGAAGCGGACATTTTAGCCTTAAGAACCTAATGAAACCACTTCAAAATCATTAAATCTTCTCTAATTCGTTATTAACATTAATGAAATGGTTAAATTAATGTTTCTTAAAGTGAATGAATATTGCAGAATTTTTGAAATTGTAAAGATTTCGCAATAGAGATGGTTAGTTTAACTTCATGTTTTAGAACTTGATTAACACTTAGAACTACTTAGAACACATTTTCTTGAAGAAAATGAAACTTATTTCTCGTACTTGAAGTGTGTGTAAACTTGTGTGAAGCCTATGTAAATTTGTTTTAATCCATTTTTATGCAAAGCAATGCGAGGTCATGTAATTGAAACGTGTGCGTGTTTAAGAAGGAATTAAGTTGAGTATAATTATGGAACTTTGATCAGCATGAGAAAAAAGAAGGAACCAACATAATTGAAACAAAGAAGCAGCTGACTGGATTCTCGAAAAATGATCCACAGTCTTAAAAAGGTGACTGTGTCTAAAAGACATTCAATCATTAGTGAAACCGCCATCGTGTCAAAAGAACATCCACTACTCAATAATTGATAAATGTTTTAAGGCTGTTCCCGATCCATATCTGGCAGAATCCTTATCTGTGCCGGGAATAGAAGCGAAATCTAATGGACTGTCTCATGCCTATATAAAAACCCCTGATTTCTGCAAAGAACAGGAAAGTTCTCTACAGTGATGATTGGTCATGTGAAGATTGAAAATAAGTTTATATGGTCTGACGAATCACGATACACACTGCTTTGTTCCGACGGTAATCAGATGGTTTGGCGGGAGCCCCCTTGAAGTGGTGGATCCTCACGCCTTATCGAGACAACTCGAGGTTCTAGTGGTATTGTAATATACATCATCTTCCGCTTGTAGGAAATTGGTAGGCTGATATTCATGGAAGGTCGGGTTAGTCATTACATAGACTAAATAATAAACATTGTTGCCGAGGAAGTCTATAGTGCAATATGGCATTTTCATTGTTGCATGTGACGGCTTCTTCAATGCTACTGTTCATCGCGTAAGGTTGCTTCAGCAGTGGTTGAGTCAGATTTCTTCCGTCATTTACTCTGGTAACTCCAGAGCCCAGATCTCAACCATTATAAAATGTTTGGGACATGTTGGAAGGACATATTCGACAGCAAAATCCTTTTCAACAAATCTGCTAAGAGACCTAAGGGAATGTCAGGTAAACGCTTGGTCCTCCATTGACTTAACACTTTATTGACTCTAAATCAACGCACACATGCTGTAATATAGGCCAAAGGGGGTCCCAATAAAATATTAAACACATGCTTACAATTCATTGGCCAGTGTGTGTGTACAATATACTCTAACTTGGGATGCAATTTCAAATAGCAGCTCATTAGAATTAATTATTATCATTTATTAATTAATAGAAATGAGGAAGATAGATTTACAAAGGGAGAACGATGATCCAGGAAACGATAATATTTTAAACTATGCGTATTGGTTTCTTTATATATTGCAAAACTAATAAAATGGAAAAAAGTAAAATTTATCAAGTTATTTTGGTGAATTAAAACATATAAAAAGGTTAGTTAGTTAGTCATTAATTTCAAGACGTTTCCGACTTTGAGAAAAACGTGATGTCGGAAATCAAGAGGATTCCGTCCGAGGGCTTTAAAAGCTGTTTTATAAACTTGTACAAGCGCGCTCAGAAGTACTATTGTGTCCATGATTGGTTGGTTTGTTTGGTATTAACGTCCTTTTCAACTGCCACGGTCATTTCAGGACGGCGTTATAGGGGCCGCAAATTTTGCCTTGCAAGGGTTCTTTAACGTGCAGCCGGCAAACGACTACACGGGATCAACGGCTTTACTTCCCTTCCGAAGGAAGTGCGTGATCTCAGGATTTTCCCCCTGAAAAAATCCTCGTCGAACCCGCGTTCTCGGGCATCAGAGGCGATCACGCAACCCCTGAGCCACCGAGGCCGATTTGTGTCCATGAAGATTACTTTGAATCATATTAAACAGAATTTTCATTTGGACTTTTCATTCCTGTTTGTGAGCATTTGTATCAATCTGGGTAATTAATTGCCACAGATTCTATTTTTTTAATACAGAGTGATCCAAAAGTCGCGAAACTAGACGACATTAAGTAATGCTATTTAATACTATTTGATATAGAATTTACACAACATATGTTTGCTTACAATATGTGCTCAAAATATAACAATTTCAAAGAAGCCGAGGAAACTTTTCAACTATTACACTATTTATAGACAATCGAATTTGAATGTGCGCGGCTTTTGGATCACGCTGTATATTTAACCTTTCTAAGTTCATTATCTATTAAATATTTTTTTCATCATGCATTTTTAGATTTTTATGCCTTGTCAGCGTCGTTTTATCAGACCGTCTGTCTGTTGTCAAATTATCTCGAGAAGACGTCAGAGAGACAACTTCAAACTTTCGAAGATTGTTAATTAGAATATCAGCAAGCGGACCCAACAGAAAATCGATCTTCATCGCAGGATCAATCCCCCGTTTTTTGTTTTTGTAAAAAATACAATACTATCAACCGACAAGTTCGGGTTCATATAAATTTAGTAAATGAATTTCCGTCTTGGATTAAAAATGGTACGTGACTTGCGAAATTCAGCATAAGCTAATATCACCGGCGGTTGATCATTATCTTGCAACTCTGTTTTATATACAGGGCTACTATAAATGATTCATTCGATTTCAAACACTGTATTTTCAAAAGTATTACACCTGCAGATATACTGATACATGAAAAGAACTAAATTAACAAGTTGTACACCAGCCTTTACAAAATGGCTAAAAACTGGAAAAGTTTTAACTTTTGAGATGTACGTCTGTTATTGCAGTGCATTTAGAAAAGAGTACAGAAAAGAACCATTTTTTAAGTCCCTATTTTTTACATATAGCATGCTCATGCGTTGAATCTGACGATAACCTTTGCATCTATGCTCCTGGTAGATCAATATGTTGTTTACAAAAGAGTCTTGGAAGATAACTAGCTGCATAGTTGCATTTTAATTAGATATTGGTAATACATTCACATTTATACCCAATTATATAGGCAAAAAAAAGCCTTAGTTACTCTAAAATTTACTCTCACAACAGGTTTCGCTATATTCAACTAACTCAACTAAGCCGCGGATCTTCTCTAATATTGCACAATAACGGATTAAACAAATTTGAATGTGTTTCACACATGTTTCTAATTCATTAACTCCTGAATGTATATCGTGACATTCGGTCTTTAAATATGTCTGCAAATATTCTTTAAATTAAGCTTTCTGCTGGAGTACTTTTCAAATCTGAATATGCGTTTCTATTAATAACATTAAACAAGGATTAATACCCTGTGGCCTGCTTTTATAAGATTGATCTCCTACTTGAGTGTGGCCCTGGAGTAATGGGGCTATGGTTAAATGTTGCCAGCTGGGATAGATGTAACATGACGAGAATAATTTTCACGTGCCTTTGAAATATTACACTCAAACCGTCAATGAATTTGTTGTTGCTGACTCGAGAGCTGTGCTCGTGTTTCAGGGAATTTGAGTTCTGGGCTTTTAAAAATTGAAGGGGGGGGGGGGTAAGGGAGATTACAATAGCGAACCCAGTCGTTTGATTCAAGCGAAAAGTGAGTCGATCACGTTCTTCTTTGGTGAACGCCTCGAAACAAATCGCCCCGAGAAAATGACTGCCTTTCAAAAATACCAATCACGAAAAGCTTTTGCGCAAATAAACTGAGGAGGAATTTCTGAAATGCTGTACCCCCTTCAGCAAACATTTATCTTTTAAAAACTAGCAAAGTACTTTTGCAGTTCGAACTTGGTCGATGAATAATCCTTAATCATGGCGTTAATTTAAAATTTATAAATCGTGGTAGGTAATATCGATTGGTGTTAACAATTTGTTCCATAAACTTCAGTGATTCCCGAGAGGACTGTTTATTAATAATGTATACAGTGTGTTATCAAAAGTATTCGGACATTAACAAATATTGCATAAGTGAAAAGAACGGATGCGCGGTTCACTGAGATCAGTGTATAAAGCTGAGATGTTCTGCCGTGTTATCAGTAAATTTTACGCGGACATGCCGTGAGGACATGAACTTTGAGTTGGCTTTAACGTGTCCTTTATGTAATAATATTTTCATACAGAGAAGAGCGATGCAACTATACACGCACTGGTCACTGAATTAGAAACATAATTATTATTTTATGCAAAATAATTTGAGGTTATGTAATTCATTGATCCAAGAGTCTTCTTATTCAAGATGCTGGTTTGGAACTGGATCCCAGATATTCATAGATATTTGAGTGCGTTCCACGAACTATCTGAACATTGTTGCTGACCAAGTCCATCTTACAGTGCCGCATGGTTACTTCACGGATGATAATGTTATTAGGTAGGTTTTGCGTGCACGAAGATGACTTGCGCCATTTACACAGACTATCTCAGAGACCAGATCTCAACCCCACAGAGAATGTTGCGACGACATATTCGACAGCTGTGTCCTCTTCCAACAAATCTACTAAGAGAATGAATTCCATTGAGTTACAGGTGCTTCAGCAACCTTATTGACTCTGCCAACTCGCATACATGCTGTAATTCGGACCAATGGTGGTCCAATAAAATATTAAGCATATGTTTCTAATTCATTGGCCTTTGTGTGTATATAAAAAAAACGTTCAAATAATGCCGCAGAAGATGATAGAATTTACAGTTTTTCGTCATGGTAAGAAACGTTAAAAAAAAATCCGGTACTATATCTGCGATTTCCATCACTAAAAATCTTAGGCTTTGGAGAAAATTCTGTAATTGAGGCATCTGGTGGCGAAGTTAGTAGGCTACTTTAGCAGTCCGTTTGCACAACGTGAATGGAAACGTTTTGACTAGTGTTTCTCCCGTCGTTTCTACACTGTAGGCGGCTGAAAAGCTGTTTGTGTGTTTTCAACTGTTCAGTTCCGCGGAAGCTGCATGTTAGTGTGCAGTTGATTTTTCGTGGGTGAGAGTAGAGCCATTGGTAGAGCCATAAAACCTTTCAACTGTGAAGTTTATTTTGATATTCTGAACGAATCGGTTGTACCACCATCTATAGACTATTACCTGCGGGAACCAGGTTCTAGCTTCTAAGGATTTGGAAGACTTAAATTTGAATCATGAATTTCAACAAGTTGGAAAAGAATTTGGAATTAGGACTTAAATTTTTGTGGATTTAAGGAATTTTTTTTTAATAATGTAATAATATTATTTTTAAATTTTAGAAGCAAAATTATTTTAGAAAATTGTAAATAATCCTTTTCCTAGGCCTTATTGGCAAAGAATATTTTTATTCATGTTAGTTCATTACATTTCTTGTCTTTAGGGAGGAGAGGTTGTTCTTTTAAATAATTATTATGATTTTTTTAAGTTTATTATTTTGATACTGGGTTGTTTTCAAATACTAAAATTACATTATATGTTAATTTTTGGAGAAAGTTTATTACAATAATAATAGTAATTGAATTTCGAATTTAAAATTAATTATTTAAAAATTAATTATAAGCGATGTAATTTCTTTGGTTTTTGTGTAATTAAATTATTGGCCTATGAAATTTATAAATAATTTTCAGTTCAAGAATTTCTTAGAATATAAAATAAAAGGATACATAAATATATCCTGTAATCTGATATCAAATTATAAACAAGAATAAGAAATATAATTTTAAAAGCATGTGAAATTTATAAAATTTTATCGTTAGGCCTTCTAAGAAATTCTTAGACAGCAAATTTATTTATTAACTTCATAGGCTTAATAACTTTTATAATTAATTTTTAAACAAATTATTTTAAATTTGACAAAATCTCGATTATTTACTCTTTCCATTTTATTCCAATACTATGTTCAACGAGGAACTTTAACATTAATTACCACAGAAGTGATTTGATCGATAAGTGAGTTCAGAAAGTTTCGACAGAAGCCCTAGAACTTTTGGAGTTTTCGTCAGACCAATTAAGCTCCTGCGCTTAATTAGTGTATCGTATTAATTTTCTTTCCTAAACATTTTTCTTCTTTATGAAAGGGAATTAAATAAAAGTTAAATAACGTAATTTGGGAGTAAATAAAAGAAGTGTAGAAAAGCTTGAGTCTTAACAATATGAACTCGGAAGAATCGTATGAATAGAAATTTAATAAGAAATAAAAGCCTCCCACGTTTATTGAAACATTTTTGCAATGATATTAACTTTTCACGTAATTTGTATAATGCGTTAAAGCTGTATTAATATCAAATGGGTTTCAATAATCTACGATTATCTAAATCATCCTAACCGAAATTGCATGGAATCCATTATAGAATTATGACCATAAAGGATATTGAATAGGCGATTTTCAATATTAGATTCATATGAACATGCGATATAAACATAGCAACTTCCTTAATTTAATGTAAAGCTAATTAAATAAAATTTTAAGAATTTAAAAAAATAAAGTAATAATAAAATAATAATGATGATGAAAGCTATATGTTTATATTGCATCTTCTTACTATTTATAGTACTTCAAAATGAAAAAATATTAGATTACATAGATAAGAATATAGGCATGAATTAACGTTATTCAATATATTGGGTTGTTGGAAAAGTCAGGACCCATTTTTCGCAAGTTCATTTCTTGAAGTTGCCTACTATAGTCATTCGCATCCATCTCATTCGCCTACTATAGACAGTTCCAGCTTCATTCTAAAAGAAATAAGCGATTTTGTTGAGATTTGGACAATTTACAACAAGTTAGAGATGGAAGACCAAACATTGCATTTTCGCCATATCTTACTGTTTTACTTCCTTAAAGGGAAGAACGTGCATCAAGATTGTGGAAAGTTGCGTCAAGTTTACAAGAACGGTGACAATGCTCTTGAGCAGTCATTCATCAGAGGACAAGTTATGCTCCTTGTGTGGAATTGGTAGTTCTTAGAACTTAACATTCTCCTGAAAATCTTTAAAAATGAGAATTAACTGCAGATAACGGAGAGTTATCAAACTATTGAGAAAAAGTGGAAAGGCGACAGTGGAAGCAGTTTCTTTGCTCGGTGCTGTAATGGTTTCGGCAGCGCACTGCTGCAACTGAGCAAGAGGTGAGCGAGTGGTGAGAGTATGCTGAAGATGTTAAAAGTAACGGAGGAACCGATGCTTGCAATGACTAATGTAAAGAGGAAGGAATGCTGGAAATGACGAAAGTAATAGTCAACAGAAGAAACGGCGACTACTATACCACACAAAGTGATGAATGGTCAAGTTTGCTTCAAGACATTAAGCGCAGAGTGTAATTGGAACAACTACCAAGTAGTGAATAACTCCACTCAGATTGTTGGGATTGCAGAGCACAGACACAAACGACATGTAATGTACATCCACTCCACCCAAGAAGAGAGTTGTTTCGTCAAAGTTATTGTTGCAATATATTTCCACGTCAACGCCGGGGAAATATTGTTGCCATGAAAGCCGCTGTGATGATTCAACAATATTTTGCTGATAACTTGGCAAAATAACATTCGTTCCCATGAATTATTAACAATGGGCAGGAAATTAGTATAATAGCACGATATATATAGGGCAGTCTCTCTCTTTCGAGGAGGCAAAGAAATACATGTGTCTCCCTTCAGCCCTCTAACAAATGTTCAGACATGTTTGTGTATTTGGAATCTTTAACAGTGTAGAACATTCCAGGCAAGTTCCCCTTCCTCTTCTAGTGGGTTGGATATATTAGAATGCCGGTCAGTCTCGGGCGACAGTTTACGACATAACCAATAACAAACCATACATCCACTCGACTCTTCAAATTAACAAGCACATTGTATTGTGCTCTTTAATAATCGCTCGAAGGATACATGTCAATTCATATCTATCGAAATGCCACCGAAGAAATGAACGAGTATCGGTCAGAGAAGACAAAATGTCACGCGGGCGTCGGAAACATATGAACAACAGGTGCTTCGTCTACAGCAGGAAATTATCGAATTACTGAAAACAAATTTGAGTTATTATTAAACTATTTGAGGTTGTTGTGTTTACTGGGCAGCGCCGGGTGTCTCCGTTAATTTATAATAAACCTTCTGAGGCCACACACTTATTGGAGCGTTCATACAAGTTTTGGAAAGATGCTTTAAAGTGCTCTGTCTTAACCCTTCCAAGTTCGGTGTAATGTTCTTTTCGATGTCCTCTAGATCCTCAAATCTGTGTCCTTTCAGACTTGTTTTCACCTTTGGGAAGAGGAAAAAACCTGCTGGAGATAATTTGGAAATACGGAGGGTGACAAAGCTCCACAATTCCTTTACAGGCTAAGAACTCCTTGACAAGCACTGCTGTGTGCGATCTGACATTATCATGCAGTAAGAACCAACTCCTTTTTGCATGAAATTGAGGCCGTACTCGATGGATTCTCTTAATCAGACGCTGCAAAACCTCCCTGAAGTACTCCTTGTTGACTGTTTATCCAGACGGAATAAACTCCGTATGGATAATGCCCAGTGCTGTTAAAGAAAGTGATGGGTATTACTTTTGTTCTTGACTTTTCAAACCGGAATTTCTGATTTCACGGGGATGTTGGGGACCGCCATTCCCTATTCTGTCGTTTTGTATAGGGGTCATATTGATAGCACCAGGTTTCGTCTCCTGTCACAATTGAATACAGAAAGTTCCGTGCAAGCATCGACTATGTTTCCTTTTTGCTTAACTGTTAAGAAAATGTGACAGAAACCAAGCACACAGTTTCCTTTTGTCCATATTAGGCGAATTGTTTCTCGTTTAATGTTTTAGACTTCTTCCATTATTTTCAGGTTCATTCGCCGATCATTTAACAAAAGTTCTTTCACCTTCTCGGTCGTTTCCTGTGTTCGAACAGTTTTCGGACCTCCCGTGTGTTCGTCGTCTTTCAGCTCTTCCCGGCCATCACGAAATCTACCGAACCATTCAAAAACACGAGAGTGTGCATCATCACCATACACTTGCTTTATCAAATTGTAAGTTTCCGTAGCGGTTTTTCCAAGTTTAAAGCAGAACTTAATGTTTGCCCTTTGTTCCATGTTTAATATAGGAACGTTAACTAATGATTACGTGCGGTTGAAGCACGAGACTATATAGGCGTGCCCAACTTTATTGTTGCAAACTTGTACACACGGCAACAAGGATAGTTTATAGATCGTCGTGGTCGCATATGCTTAAACACGTTCAAAGTAGCATCAGTCTCGTTTATTAATTGTCGAATCTTGTATATATTAACAATAACCTGTGCATCTTACAATCAAGAAGAATCGGGAGACGCTCCACATGTCCACAGAAGGACTGACACTGAATGGTGAAATATACATATGCACGAAATAAATAAATTTACCATTGTGGACAATAAATAAGTTTACCCGATTCTTCTTAACTATTAGTCGCATCATTAATCCAAGATTTGCAAATGGAACGACGGCACAAGGCCCAATGTTCATATATTATTTGACACGCCATTTCGCAGAGCACAAGATTAATGCGCGTAAATTTTATGAATGATACCTGGTGGGGAAAAGTGTTAACCTTAGAAGAAGCATGGCTCTACTTAAGCAACTGCAACAAGACACGAGCGATCTTTTATCGCAGTAAAGGGTTCAGAGGCCGCGGAGACTTACTGCGACAATGCAAGTTATTTCTAAACAATTTAACAAGCAAAAATTAATGCCCACGCCTACTAAAACACAAACATCCTGGAATCAGTTTATTGTTCTGCGGTATAAAAAATCAGGACCGACTTCACCGAGCTAAGACTTCAAGCTAATCGGAAAAATCGACAGTTGCCTTCACGAACAGGATTGTCGTAGATATAGGAATCAGTGTTCTCGAATTTAGTAACTTCCGGTGAAGTCGCCAGATGCTGTTCCTTTAGATTTTTTATACGTGCTTTGATCTACTTAAAAGGGCCTTGGGAAATCGACGACTTCGCACCTTAGATGCTATATGGAAAATCTGCTATGAAACATTGGACACAAATCCACTGTGTGTGCCCAGTGTTGCAGCGGATCCGATTTCCTGTCATAGTCAATATGCACAGCCAGCACATAGAAAACAGCAGAGGATTTTTGCATGGTGTTTCACTAGCAGTATAAAGCATTCTGATTTCGGTCACATAAACTTGAATCAACCTCTGTATGTGGATAGCAAATAGTGGATAATTACTTACCTCTTTGTAGGATACGCAAAGTGTAACGGTGTCTATACATTATAGACTTGATCTTATCTTACTTAACGATTCTTCTAATAAAGAAATTTTTATAGTTGTTAAAATTTTTTTACACCTGTTCATTTATTTGAAGAGTTTTAAGAATAAAACTGGACCCATGAAAATAGGTCCAGAAAAAAAGAGAGCAAGGTGAGTTTTATTTCCATGAAGAGCCCTGCCTAAGTTCTTTACGACGCGAAAACGATTCTTCCCTTTCTAAAGACGCCGTTATGCATTCACACACGTGGAGCCATCAACGTTTTATTCTCACTTTTAATGCCCTTTCTCCAGCTTCAGTTGCAGTTGTATTATAATTTTTTGTTCCTTCTCGTAAATGATAAAAATTCTGGTCCCTCGAATTCCCTCCGTATGCAATATACGTATAGTTCTATAGAAAAGAGAATAAAAACCAAGCCTCAGTAAGTTTCATTGACGGGGGCTGAGTCAGATGGGACCTCCTGGATGACGCCATTGGTTTATATTGCGTCGAGAACAAAAGAGTTAAGGAGAGAGAGAGAGAGAGAGAGAGAGAGAGAGAGAGAGAGAGGATAAAAAAAATGGCGGGTGGTTAAAAAAATTCACTAACACGTGATGATGTGTTCGCTTACAGCGAATGCGTGTGTGGGCAGAAGACTAGTTGTGCGTAGTAGTGTTCTGGTGTTGGTGAGGAGGGGGTATTGGGAGAATGAGTCTCGCCCGGTCAGCTGGTCACAGGCGGCCGACACTGGTCGCACGTGGCAGAGCCATTAATCTCGTTTCCGGTCGGGAGCACCTTCCTTCTCTCGGGCCCCCTTCGCTAATGCCTCCTATTGCCAGCCGACCGACTTCCATTCATCACCGGTCAACAGATGGTCGTGACGGATTTGAAAATCTCTCTGGCTCCATCGTTTACATGAGATTATCCCCCGTCGGCTGTTCTACGTTGGAAGGAAGAGAGAGAGAAAGAAGCCGGGGGGCGGGAGAAACGACTCTAAATCAGAGCTGTAAAAGACCGTTTTCCCGTATATTTTGTACTGTATACGTGGAACCATAAGCGCTTAGAGAATAAACGGTTTTGTGTCGTGGTAAAAAGGGTTGTTTTGGATGACTATTACTAAAGTTGGGGTCTGTGCATTGCCTTATATTAAGAAAAAAAGAAAGAACAACTACCGGACTATGCTTTGAATCGTGCTTTAACCAGAAAAGGAAAGTTTGTACATATTACGCTTTTATTAATTTCTTTGAATACTTTAAATGCAGTGTTTCCCAAACTTTTTCCGATCGCAGAGGGGTAGTTTCTGCAATATTTTTGCGCGATCCAGTCTATGCATAAAATAAAATATGATTTACTCCTATTAATAATAATAAAAATAATTATAAGCACCACAAGATTTATTATTGAAAGAAGCTATCGAAAGGCTCACACTGTCTCATTCAGAGGGAGGCAGAAATCTTACTGAAACAAAAGAGCTACATAGAAAGCCACAATCCTAAATACTGGAAGGAATTTCTGCATCCAAACGACATAGAATTTTCCTCTTCCCTGCATTTGAGTCCCTTGGGCTTGGCACTTTCTTGGGCCGTCTCTGGGATTTGGTATGCCGACTTATCCGAGTTTGGTTTTTCTCAACAACAACAACAACAACAATCTAAAGAACGTGCAGAACACACACAGCATTTCTATAATATTCAATCATGGCTCGGAAAGCAACGCCATGGTAGACCATCCTTCTGACCTCCACCGTCGTCGACAAAAAGCGCCGAACTTTTGGCTGAGTGAAGGGACTCTCCTTGGAGAAACTGGAGGAACCACGATTGCCATACAAGATCAGGTTATTAACACTAAAAGCTACAGAAAACATTTTATCAAAGATTCGACTGATGGGGCTTGCAGGGAATGCCATATCCAACATGTCAAAATACAGTTGCAAAATACTCACGCAGACAGACTATTTATTCAACATCTAGCTAAGATACAGAAACTTATGGACATCAACACGTCATACAGTAAATACATGTATATCCCAGACAATGTTTTAAAGACCACACAAATTATATTTTGACAGAGCTATAATCACTGACAAAACTATCTCTCATAACACACCAGACCTAACACTAGTAGATAAGCAAAACAAAATGACCTACATAATCGATATCTCCATCCCCAATACACACAATTTACAAAAAATATTCACTAACAAAATCACTAAATATAGAGATCTTGCACACGAAATAAAACGCCTTTGGGGAGTTATCAGAGTACACATTGCTCCTATCGCCCTTTCTGCCATTGGGGTTATTCCACATTCATTACACAAAAACCTGTCAATACTGGCTTTGAATTAAACCCACACTTATACAAAACATACAGAAAGTAGGAATCCTAAATACAGTAAGGATATTCCCACACCCAAACATTAATACTCCCACGAGCACTATCTAACCTAACCAGCAAAAACTATCTTCAGAAATTTTAAAATAAAATTTATTATTAAGAATCTGAATTTAACAAGGGGACAGCACGGACATGTAATCACGGATTTGGTTGAAATTTTAGGAGGTCAATCTACAACATTAATATACCTTCTGTGTAAAAGGATTTGACTCGATGGCCTTTCGCTTCGGAGAAAAAAAAATTTTACGTTCATTATTGTAGTGCCAGATAAGCCACGTGAAGAAAGGTATATAACTTAATAGCAGTGGTGCAGTGGTTAACGTCAGGTTACGCGGATTTACTGGTACGGTTTCGATTCCTGTAGTATTGCAATTTTTTTCATTTTTATTTTTCATTTTTTTCCATTTTTTTCCATTTTTTTGTGTTTTTCGCCATAATTATTTGTTTGCACTTTGCATAATAGCATTCACATACATAAGTAAAATTTTTTCAATATTGTACAATATTGTCACTATTGGAAAATTTTGTACATTATTTTCACGGATGGTCATTGGCGATCCGTGATTTGGCGGTGACTATTGCGCATAGACCGTCGATAGTGCGTATAGATCTTTAGAGTTTCTTTTTTAGTTCACACGCCACGGCAATGACCGTCCGTGAAAATATTGTACAACGCATTTTACATTTTTTTTGACCCGTGACGTTGCTTATGTATGTGAATGATACAAAGTGCAAACAAATAATAATGCCGAAAAACACAAAAAAATGGGGGGAAATGGAAAAATAATGGGGAAAAATGAAAAAAAATCAATATTACAGGAATAGAACCCGGACCAGTAAATCCACATAACCTAATGTTAACCACTGCGCTACCGCTGTTAAGTTGTATACCTTTCTTCCCATTTGCCTTATCTGGGACTACAATAATAAACATAAAATATTTTATGTTTTTTCTCCAAAACGAAAGGCCATTGAGTCAAATCCTTCTTGCACAGAAGGATATTAATGTTGTAGACTGACCTGCTAAAATTTCAACCAAATCCGTGATTACATGTCCGTGCGATCCCCTTGTCAGTAGCGGCACCCCCTTTTGCTCCACCCTCCGAGGAAGACTTTCCGACAGTTTTTGGTAATAAGAAGCTAGAATTTTCTTCTATTCTTGCCTCAGAGCACTGGTTAGTTCAGCCACGGATGAAGGATTGCTAGCTGATCGATACATTCTTACTTACAAGGGAACTACACGAGCATGTATCTCACAGATTCCCATCAAATTGAAATATGTTATTCATCTAAAGCTACTACTGATACTTGCAAAATAAGAAAATGCTAAATTTCAAAATAAACCGAGAAAACGAAAAAATTTAAGCACATATACCCATACAAATAATCCATTATGTATGTATATTAATCCAAATTTGAGCGGTATATATGTATATTATTACCCTCTCAATTCTTTCTTCATTACTCAACAATACGCACGAATCCACTTCACCTAATTGCAACGCGGTCGCTTCCAAGGTTTCTTGCACGCAAAAGAAAGTGCTTGTACAACTACGTATATGTCCCTTGTTAGTAGAAGAGAGCCAGCTTATCTTTTTTAAGGAAAGAAACACATTTTTAATAATTATCGAGAAGAAAACGCTATTTATGTCGGTAAACAAAATCAAAAAATTATTAAAAAAATCTTGAGAACAACGATGATATCAAACAATACGATAGTAAAATCAAAATATTTAAGTACTTTACTAAGATGAACCAGGCGACCGATTCTCTTAGACATTTCAGAGTCTTATCCTCATGTTTCAAAAAAGAACTATTAGACTCAAAAGTTTATCCCAGATCTTTAACGTCAGTGGTTCGACCAACAGGAGAAGAATCAATAACGTAATTGAAAATAACTTTGTTCATCTTGCGAGAAAAAAGTAACGATATTAAGACTTGTTAACACTTAACTTTAGACCGTTTTTTGTAACCCCTGCAAATAAATGATATATATTGTCTGAAAACTCTACTGTTGTCAAAAGATTTAATTTCTGAAAAAAATGCTTCACATCATATATATAAAGAAGCATTTTAATACTTTCATTATTAATTAATGAACTTAAATCTTCAATACAAAAATTAAAACAAATTGACCCAGTGCAGAAGCTTGTGGAAGTCCACTAAGAGTCCTTCCGAATACAGCTAGAACGGTCGAGTTTTTTATAACATATGAACTATTTTATACGTTTTTAATACTGTCTTAGAAAATTTTTAAATTTTAAACTTTTTTTATAAATTTTATTAAGAATATAATTTTATATTGGACGTATTTGTCCCCAAAAGGCTACTCGACCATTCATCATGGATGAATAATTTATAAATAAACTCTTTAACCACAACAGTTTAATTACAAGAAAAATACAACCTGATTATATTGTAATTATACTGTTGTGGTTAAAGAGTTTATTTATAAATTATTCATTGACACTATCCACATTATTGCTTTTATTTATGTATTCATCATGGAGTTTGACAGACATTGTAAAAAGTAACATGAACATAATACTGTATAAAAATGAGGAAAAGAATTTATGAACAGCTTCATAAATTCCTGATAAGGCTTTTTTCACATTGAACATTTCAGATAATGTGAAATTTGTTAAAACAATTCTTTTTATCGTTTAGAAACAAATGAGTAGCCTAAAAGCAAAGACGGACATAGTCATTTTTTGACTTTTTGAGTTAGGAGTGGTTTCCCATGGTATTTTTCCCGCTGAATTCAATGGCGCTATCCTTTTGAAGCAAAAGTGGCTAGAAATGGCTTAAAATTCAGTTTAAAGTGTGATGTGTAAAGCAAAAACGGACATGTAAAATAGCGTTTTGAAGCAAACACAGACACATCCTTATAAACCAATGGGAACTCAAGATTTTGGTCATGTGAACAAGATGGCCACCTACATCGTGTCATCTGCTGCTGGAAAGAGATGAAACTTTTGTTGTTGATGATAATACAGTAACAGGTGAATGTGAATGCTTACATGACAACATTATTGAGGATGAACTGGTGCTAACAGGAATCTCCATTGATAATTAAAAACTATTAATGAAAATTTTTATTTCATTTTAATTTCAAAACTGTTTATTTTTTTAAAAAAACTTGAAAAAAAGTATGTTTCAACAAATTTAAAAAAAAGTTACAATAATATTTTGTAATAAAAAAAAATCTTTTATTTTCCATTATAATAATAAAATTTTGTGATACTTGCCATTGAGTCGCAATGTTAAAACGTACTTGAGTTGCATGCAAACACGGACACAGTCCACATTATGAAGCAAAGGCGGACATTGCAATTTTAGACTTCACTTTTCACATTTAAAAAATAAAAAAGTAGATGGTAAAGGTAATTCATTTAATTACATATTTTTTAAACTTAATTTAAAAAAAAACATTATTAATTTAACATAAAAAACAATGCTACAACAAAAAAATGCGTTTTTCTTAAAATCACATTCGTGGCGTATGTCCGTCTTTGCTATTAGGCTACTCAAATATACATTGTAGAATTGCAAATGATTGATGGCTTCGATCGGTTCACTCCATAGTGTAGGATTCACACCTTCGATTATTGCTCATAAAAAAACCGAAGCTATTTGCTGAAAGTTTGAAATCACTTAGTGTAGTACTTTGAAATGTTTGTTTCTATACATGCCAATCGTCTTAAAAACTTGCGTTTTAAAATTTTCCCATACGTCATTAGAGACTATCCTTTAACCTCATGGGAGGATGAATAGCTCACATGTTCATAAGTGAAAAATTATTGTCTCTTTCTCTCTCTCTCTCTCGTGACATAATATTACACAAGTTTTATAATTGATGCTCTTACTCATAAAATACAATTTTTTCAACAATTGTTCAAAAGCTTAATTTCCCTCTGTAACTTTGCTGCAATTGCTAATAAAACTTACTATATGATTTGGTATATGATTTTTGGAAATTATTGGGAGGGGGGTGTCAAGCGCAGAGTTACGTAATTATCGATATGGAGTCCGGACGTGCATTTTGGGTGTGTTACAAGGGGGAGGTGGGTATTTAAAAATGAGCCAAGTTTGCGTTACGTAATTTATGGACGACCCCTAAGGGAAAAGAATAGTAAATGATTACTAGTTTACTAAGCATCAAATATTAATTTATTTTTCGCCTGGGATATTAGCACGACAGAACTAAATACGTTCCAGGTAATTCGGTCAGTTCATAATAACTGCTAACCAGATTTTTATCGTCGGAAAAAATCATAGTGGTTTCCGAAGTGAGGAATAATTAAACGGTTATTTCCACAGCCAACGGGAAGGCGGGAAAGAGAGAGAGAGAGAGAGAGAGAGAGAGAAGTGACAGGGAGGGAAAGGATAGGGATTGTATCCTTTAAAACGGAAGGGACCCATCCGTTACCTACTTGTATCCCTTTTTTATCAATGTTGACTGTCTTCGATCTTTCGCAGGTCGAATAGTACGCTCCGGGGCAAATCCGACTTCGCACGTGTAGCGATTCGCACGGCGCCTGTAGTAACGAACCTGGGCAACATAACATGGGTTTGGCTAGTGTTTCCAATGCGTTCCAAGCATGGCGTGGTTTGGTTAAGCTGAAACCCCAACTGGACGATATCTCGACCAAAACATATCTCTTAAATAAGAAAACTAATTACGTAAGAATGAAGAAAATACTCATCTTTCCTCCGTTTGATTTCACCGTGGAGCGTATTCGGTAGCAGACTCGGCGGAACACGATGGCACGCGAAGCTTAACTTGAACATTCCAATTCCCGATCGGTCGGTCTATCATTTTCTTTCATCCTTGGTGGAAACAAGCTAGAGTTCCCAAGGTAAACTTAAATCGTTCTGTTTCCAAACGTGGACTGTTTGATTAAGTGGAAAGAATCGTTAATCAGTTAGAGCTACATCTTTGTCTATTGTTCCAAGGAATCTCAGAGAAAACTCCCAGTTTTCAATCAGTGCAAAATCTTCATTCCAAAAAAAAAACAAAAAACAAACAAACAAACTTATTCTTTAATTTCAACCAAGTCTTTTTTTTTTCTTCTTTCATTAACAGCACGATCCCCCGGACGAACAAACAATTTTCAACAACCAATTACATTGTTTTTCTCAAAGCGAACTAGAAAGGCAGCCCTGAAACTGAGGCGACTTTTCATATTGTTGTTCGGACCCCGATGGTCAGATGACTTTTCCGCTTCGAGGCCTGTCTTTCGCGTTGGGTTCGAGAAAAGCCGAGGCCTACGAGAGAGACACACCCTGAAATTCAAAAGTCACCTGACCATCTTAGTCCGAGCAACAATGTAACCTTAATTGTTTCCAACAAATGAAAATACGAGCATACTGATTATTAAAATCCAAGACGGAAAAATGAATGACACATTGTTGCCTGGACTTAGATGGTCAGGTGACTTTTGAATTTCAGGGCATGTCTCTCGTAGGCCTCGGCATTTCTCGATGCCAACGAGACAGACAGGCAGCAGTTGATCGCCATAGATTACATCAGTTAAAAAAGTGAAGCATAGAAGCAAAAAATTAAATCTAGTAAACCTAATTTTCGGAAGTTTATAGTCGAGGAACAATAAAACTATTAAATGTCACACAAGGGGTATTTTAATATACATGAAAGTTAATGGATTTACTATTATGATTGAGGTTTAATATGAAGTTACACTTTCATCTAGACCCAAACGCAGTTTACCATTTGGACTTGAATTTCTGTCTGCTTTAAAATACACTAACATAAACATTTACTGACCGTCAAATATTGACCGATTATCGGGTGCTCCAACTTCAACAAACAGGTGACAAGGTTAACAGTCAGTCACACGATGATTGGTTTGGTTTGTTTGGTATTAACGTCCTTTTCAACTGCTATGGTCATTTCAGGACGGCGTTATAGGGGCCGCAAATTTTGCCTCGCAAGGGTTCTTTAACGTGCAGCCGGCAAACGACTACACGGGACCAACGGCTTTACTTCCCTTCCGAAGGAAGTGCGTGATCTCAGGATTTACCCCTGAAAAATCCTCGTCGTCCTCGGCCGGGATCGAACCCGCGTACTCGGGCATCAGAGGCGATCACGCAACCTGCTGAGCCACCGAGGCCGATCAGTCACACGATGACGCTCGCTCTTCATGAAGAATACTATACCCAATTGACCAGAAAGGTGTTAGTAAAGAATGAATTATATAGAAAGCAGTTCCTCTATAATTAAACTGTAATTGGTAAAAGGAATTTAATATAGTGTCATTAAAAATGATAGTGTTAATATCTGAAATTTATTTATTTGATTTATCAGAGATTATGTTAGTAAAAAAAAAAAAAAAAAAAAAAAAAAAAAAAAATGTTACAATAAATAAAGTTCTCAACTTCAAACCAAGAATTAGCTTTTTCGTAATTATTATAATTTTTATATTATTTAAAGTCTAAAATCTGCAATTCAAAATTAATGAAAAAATTTTTGATTATTTTATTTGCATAATTCTTTTTCCGATCTTCATATAGGGTGATTCTAAAGTTCTGCAAACCCATATTTACCGTTCTATCTCCCACAACGCGGATTTCAAAATGCGTTGTTAGTAAGAGGTCTGTATCTAAGGAGTGACATTTCGAAGTGAACAACACAAAGTTTACGAGTTAAACAGTTAATCAATTTTAACAACTATAAAAGTCATCGTATTCATATCGTCCCAGGAAATGATTATATCCAAAGAAAGTGTGACTAACAAGGGAATCCCTCGAACATGTATGTCACAGATTTCCACCAAATTGAAATATGTTACTCAACTGAAGCTACTATAGATGCTTGCAAAATGAGAGAGTGCGAAATTGTGTTTCTTTCAAAATAAACCGCGAAAACGAAAAAATTTCACCATACGTAGCCATACAAAGACTCTATTGTTAAAGCGGTTAGGCTATGTGGGGTTCCCTTGTAAGTAATATGCTGTGCCATAATGACATTAATGCCTAAATGAAGACCTTTTTGAAATCGGACGAGACGATAGAAGCAATCAGAGTAATTTATCTTCGAACCAGGCATTAATCTGATAGTTGTTTACCGTAGGTTAACCTGTACAGTGATCTGAGGGTTGTTTACCGTAAGTTAACCAGTGCAGTGATCGGTGAGTTTGTTTCAGCAAGTCATAAAGCACACTGCGCCTTCTTTATGGTAGACGCCATCTTTTGTTCTGTCTGCAATAAACGAATAGATCCGATAAAATTTTTGCAGTTTATTTATAAAATGCTGAAAACGATACATGATTATGTTATAACGTCCAAAAGTTATTCATAATTGTGATAGTACGAATCTTTTATTGACATATTGTATTTTTATGTTGTTGATGCCTTAAATACGTTGAACTTAATAAAAGCCGATGAGTTATAGAAAAAATATTCAAATCTGTCTATTCCTTTTATAATACTGCACTTTAAAGGTTTAAAATGAGAGCGCATCTTTATTTAAGTTGTCAAAAATTTACAACGTTTAAATAAATTCTAAAAGGCGTATCGCTCAAGTTTTGACAGATGTCCATAACTATATTGCATGCATCGCAGACTTGTCAGTTCGAAACCCCATTGAAATTTAAAGTGATAGACAGGTTTAAAAAATAAATTTTAAAAATAAGTTACAAAAAATGTACATTTCAAATAAAAAAAATCTTGTATACTTGTCAAGAAATTTCTGTATCCCTTCCGTTAATTCTTTAAGTTCCCGCAAGTCTGCTGCTACTGAAGCCATTTTATAGTATTTAAAAAATTAATTATTTAAAAATAATGATGCCTGGTTAAATTTCCATTAAACGCCAAAAAAGGAGAACGTTAATTGTTGCTAGGCATGTCTTCACTTACTGTATTTTTTTCACCACCTATGTTAGCCAGCAACGTGAGTTTGTTTGTATTTGATTAAGCTTCAAAAATTGTTCAGTATGATAACGTTGATACTTACGAAGAAGTTCTTTGTCCCTTTTCTTATAAGTTATATATCGATATATTCCCGTATAATTACTTTCAAAATTTTCTTCTGCGCTACTTTCCCTCTAAATTGATTTGTTTCACTTCCAGCAACTATTTAACTATTTAATTCTTTCCATTGACATTTGCTAAATCCAATTTTGTGGTTCAGTGCAAAAACTCTGTAACCAGCATTTTCAAATATTTGAGAAAGAGACATAAAAAGTTTTGTGAGTTTATTGTCTAATATTGTAACAAAAAAAAAAAAAACAGCTTATGAACAAATTGCCAGTAACAGTTAATAATACATCATACTAACTTGTTCACTATGATAGGTGGTGCCATCTGCTGTGGTATACACTTACTATCTCAATTTTAAAAATTTTGTTGGTTACAAGATTCTTGTACACCCTATTTCCTGAATGAGCTTATCGATTTTTAATGATCCCAAGTAAGTTCAAGCTTCAAACAGGGGAGTCACAATAACGTATATTTTTTTAAGCAAATTGAAACGTTGAGATGGAAATTAATTAGAAAATTTATAAAAAAATTCTTTATGCTAAACTTGAGCCCAAATCATAAAGAAAACTTAAAATTATTAATTTTTTTAAAATTTTAAACCAAAACTGTGTAATATTTTTTCTATAAAAATATTGTTTCTTCATATACAGCCTTTAGAAATTAATTTTACTACTTCAGTTTATAAAATCTTCAATTTATTAACCAGCATTTTTTATAATATTTATTAAAATAGTTAGCAAATCTAAGTAATGTCAGTAGTTTTTATGAATTAACGCCCGACATAACTCCCTTGGCTTTCTGCTGATTGGGTTGGTTAATAGATTTATAAAAGTGTGAGATTTATAAAATTGCAGTTAATAGACGAGATGAATTTATTGCACGTATAACAGATGCTGTGGACCAAATAAGAGAACGTGAAGATACATTCAGGCGCGCAATTCACCACGTTCTCACAGGCATTGAAAAATGCATTGAAGTTATTAGAAGATTCGAAAATTTGTTATGATAAAGTTATAGAATGTTAATACAGTAAAATAAAAATCATATTAGAAACTTCATAATTTTAATTTCAAATAGCTCTATCTCAAAAACCATTAATAAAAGATTATGTTTTTATAAACTTTTTAACTTAAAATAGCCCATTCTATTAACCTTTCTTTCCGGGACTCCTTGTATATATTACTATTAAAGATCCATTAATTTACAGGGTGTATCTAAACCCCTGTCACAAACTTCTGGTGGTGATTCCCCACAGCGAGATGATAGCTTCTCGGCATATCAACTGTCATCCGCAGCGTACTAAACCAGTTACTGAAACTTCACTTTTAACTGCGGAAATCTCATAAACGGTTTGTTATTCGAACCATGTTTATATGAACTTTTATTTTACATAAGCTACAATCTGTGGGCAATGTAAAAGCCAGGGCATACCATACGTTCAAGCAAACAAAAACATTAATTCAACATGTGCGGTTTATAGGAGTTATTTGAAACTGAGGTGCGTCAGAAAAATAATTAATATAAAAAAATAATTGTTCACTATAATTATGGTTAGTGTAGACTAAATTAAATTTGAAAGTCCAACGATTGTAAATCATCAAAAAAAAAACAAACAAACAAAAAAAAAAACAATGTATTTCCAATCACTTCAGGTCCCTTTTCGCGTGAGCACCCACAAATTCTTATCAAAATAATCGACTACTTTAAATTGAATAATTTTCTATCAAAGTTTACTCAGCATCTCTTAAACCAAAATTTACTCCTAACCAAAAAGTTTTATGTATTACTACATTATTACGGTATACACTATTTTAATTTTGTTAGTTTCAGTTTTGTCCATCCAGTCAAAACAAGTTTGAATTCATTCGGTTTTCGTTCCCAAGTCGCACATAATAGAAATAAACATTTGAAGTAGAACGGCTTTAAACAATGCAACATTTAAAAATTGTAAACCTCAACAACTTTAATAAAATAGATCAAAATTAATTCTTCAAAATACCTAACTGCATTAAAAAAGTATAAACATTTATCAAAATAACCTAAAGTAAATCATTCTTCAAAATGTAAATTTATATATTATTTATTTATTTAACAAAAGTAGCTACACTGCGGCGGTATGTCCTCATAAAGGCAAAGCCCAGGAGGGATTACAAAGTTAATAAAACAAATAATAAAAATATTGAATAGAGAAATAAATAAACACATTATTCAGAGAAATGTGAACCACGATAATTGGTGATTAATAGTTTGTGCAGTGATGCAACATTGCAAATTAAAACATCAAAAACCAAATAAGAGGCTAAAAGATTCAAATATCAGATTAAATGCTACATACAAATATCAATAAAGATACAAGAGTGAATTATTGTATTTATTAATTAATATACAGGATGTAAATGGACGACGTTTCACAAATTTAAGGATATGTAGAGGATGAAACTCTGAGCAAAAAAGTCTAGTCGCATTTTTCGATCTGTGGCTCCGTTAAAAAGTTATAGCGCTTTAAAGTTCGGTATCGGTAAGGAGTATCGGTATAGGCCAGGGTGATTCTAAAAGGTGGTGCCCATATGAAAAGGCGGGTAGAGGGTGAAATTCTGAGCAAGAAAGTCTAGTCGCGTTTTACGATCTGAGGCTCCGTTAAAAAGTTATAGCGCTTTAAAGTTTCGTGACGTCACTTTCGGAAATCTATCTTGGTACAGACGCTGAGCAATTTTTAACTAAGCGCTATAACTTTTTAACGGAGCCTCAGATCGCAAAACGCGACTAGACTTTTTGCTCAGAATTTCACCCTCTACCTGCTTTTTCATTTGGGCACGACCTTTTAGAATCACCCTGGCCGATACTGATACCGATATTCCTTACCGATACCGAACTTTAAAGCGCTATAACTTTTTAACGGAGCCACAGACGAAAAACGCGATTAGAATTTTTTGCTCAGAGTTCATCCTCTACATATCCTTAAATTTGTGAAACGTCGTCCATTTACACCCTGTATAAACAGGATCAACCAGGCAGCTATCTGTATGATAGATCTGTGTAGTTAATTTAACAGGTAAACGACTATTAGGACGAAAGTGTTGTACATGTATACCTATTCTATTCAAAAAAAAGAATCAATTCCTTTTTTTTAAAATTGATGTAAAAGTTAAATTTAAAGTTTTTGATACAAGGTTATCTAAGGATAACAAAGAATAATCCATCAATACATTATTAATTTGGGCAGTTTTACTGTTTGATGAGCAAAATTTAATGAAAGTGTCATGTTCACTTGCAATTTTTAAATTATAATAGCTTGAGAAGCCAATGAACCAAACTCGTAAATTATAGAATTCATGGCAATACTACGACTTGGTAAATTTTAAAAATTGCATAGGAGTTTCTGCATATATAACATAATCGCTTTAAACACCCATTTTTAAAGCAATTTCCAATGGGGTCATTATTCCACGTCAATTCAAACAGAAATTTTACAATTTTGGCACTCGACCTCTCGGATTTTTGGTATATACAATTGCCGTAGGGAGTTGGTAATGAATGCCAAATATTATTATGTTTTTTCATTTTTATGGAAATTACGGACATTTAAAATTTTTGAAATTTGAGTGAGGGCCTAATGTATGAAGTACTATAACTTCGGTTGTATTTTACTTATAATGATGTGATTGGTGACATATGAAAGCTCTTTAAATGTAGATTCTATATAAAATTTTAAAAATTATATTACGCATGCGCAAATATTTGAATTTAATAAAAATATTCTATTTATGCAAATTTCTCAAATGGTGGGTATTTTTTTTTCGTTAAAAAATTATTAACAGTTTACACATAGTTTCATAAAAACTATACAAAAACTTCAAAACAAATGAATTGGCCACATAGATAAGGCCCTCATTCAAATCTCGAAAATTATAAATGTCCGTAATTATATAAAAATCTATAAAAATTAATAATATTTGGTATTCATTACCAACTCTCTAGGGCCAGTTTTTATACCAAATTTCATTAAAATCCGAGAGGTCAAGTGCCAATGCCTGCCTGAACTGACTTGGAATGACCCAATAGTAGATGTTCACAATGAATAAAACGCCCAAGTTTTTTGTATAAGGAATAAATTGTAGTAAAGACCATTGTAAAGTATATTCAAATATATTAATTGAATCTGATCATTCTAGACTTGTCTGCACTTAATTAGACACCATTTTTTGTCAAGTCACTGATGAACATCAGTGATTTTCTCCTGAAGATTCAGAGTATGATGTAATCTACTAATTTTGGAGTAAGTCTTCAAATTATCAGCATAGAGCAGATATGAGATAGAATCATTTGTAAAACATTAACCTAAATCGAACACGTAAAATTTAAACAACATGGATTTAAGAGGTGATCCCTGAGGTACTCCTCTACCAATTCTGCCAAGGATACGATGCGACTGCGAGTCAGAAAGATAAAAGTAACTGTTAGAGAGCATAGACCTCCACCAAGAAATTACCAACTTATTTATACCCAAGGAGTGAAGTTTGGATATTAGTCGCCTGTTAACTACGTAATCAAAGGCTTTAGTGACATCAGCATAAAAGACGTCCAGTTGAGAAGAAGACTCCGTGGCATCTGAATTATAAATAAAACTAATATTAAAAATAATTATAAAACGATTGTTTCTTCATTTAATTTTATAATATCATACTCATTGTATATTATTTCTGGACATGAAAAAAGATACAATTGTGTCCAAGAACACTAATCCTTCATTGTTTCCTGTTTGAATGAACCTTTTGCAACGACTTCAATGATTCTCCGTTTACAAACGTTGTCTTCTTAAAACCGTTCTATTAATAATTAGTAGAAAATAATTCAGGAAAAATTAGACAATGGAACATTTTTAAAAAAGGTAAACATCAACAGCATTAATAAAATAAAACAAAATTAATTCTCTAAAGTACCTGTATTTTACAAAAAAATACATAAACATTTATCAAACTAATTCAATAAAATCATCTCTCAAAGTAACTAATGTAAATCATTCTTCAAATTGTAAATGTATTCTCTGTGAAAATGAATTCTCTATAAAAAATAAATATTATATGTAATTTACAATTTGAAAAATTATTTGCATTAGATTATTTTATTAAATAATTTTATTGAATTATTTTGATAAATGTTTATATATTTTTAATGTAGTTAGGCTTATTTTAAAGAATTAATTTTGATTTATTTTATTAAAGTTCTTGAGGTTTACGGTTTTCAAATGTTTAATTGTTTAAAGCCGTTCTAGTTAAATTGTTTATTCAATTACTATGTGCTCCTTGAGAAAAGAAAAACAAAACCGAATGATTTCAATGTTGTGGGCTAAACTATCTGATCTTAAACGTGAAAAAAAACGTCAAAAAACTTAATCCACGGGTGAAGACGACAAAATTGAAACCAACAAAATATAAAAGCCTGCTTAATAAGACAGTAAAAACTATTTTGATCGAATAAAAATTACCCAGTTTTGGTTGAAAATTAAAAATAAATTAATAATTTAATTTTCTCTTTGTTTTGGGTTAAGGTTTAGCATAATGACTTATAGTTTTATCAAATTTGTAAGTAAAGATTTTGCCAATTTCTATTCACATAACAATATAAAGCGATGATTCTAAAAACAGTGGAAATGTTACATCAAATCAATAGCGCAAAAGCTAAAAATAATAATTATAAAACCACATTATACGATGTTTTACTAGAATTTTCTAATTCGTAATAGGGAGAAATCATTTTATGATATTATCGTAAGTTTTGAGGGTTGCAATATCGCATTTTTTATGGCCACTTGTACCAACACAGGTCAGGCTTGTAATTAACTCAGTAAATAATAATTAATAATGAATGACCTAATTTGTTGAGTTGCATTATAATGAAGTTACAATTCAGTCTTTGAATATGGTTTGGTAAAATTCATTTAATTTGATTTTTTCAGGCGGTTAGAACAGAACCAGATCGGTGAAGTTTACCCGAAAGCCTTTGCGCCGTACAAGCGTCTGCGCAGAATGTAAGTATTTTGGTCACTGAAGTTTAATTTTATTAATTTTAAAAATAACTAAGATATTCACTTGTATTTGTTTGCTTATTATTATGCAAATGCTGCAAACTCGTTCGCTCATTATTAAGTACCGAAAGGTGTTTTTTGCTTTTGCTTTGTCCAATCATCTATGAATCGATTTTCACGAAAAGTATGAAAGATTTTCAAAATCTGTTTTCGCCGGTCGATAAATATGGAATAGAGCATTGTAAAATTCTAAGATGGCCGAAATCAGTACAATGGTACGTGCTCTAAAGATACCATTATCATACCCCGTAGAAATTTTGAATGCTGAGATATGGCTTTTAAGGATGAGTCATCAATATAAATAACCAATGTTATTAAGTACTGTTTCTGTAAATCGATTAATATAATTTAGGGCTTGGATAAGATAGGGGTCTTCACGTAGTCATCTTTTGTACAACGTATCTTAAAAATGAACCAAAAGGACGAAAACCAGAGAGAGTTAGGACTAAAAGCCATCCCAGTGCCAAGAGCGAGGGTTCAAATCCCGTTCTGGGCATTGATGTCTGTGTTTGTCTCCGGAAGGTATGGAGATAATAGACATGCGAAATTGTCTCAGGATTCGTTTATCATATTTATTAGTCAAATATCTTTATATCTAGATGTTGACGTGCCCAATATCCTAATGAACCAAGCAGGATTATAGAGTCTTTGGAAGAGCACAGTCAAACCCCGATTATAATTACTTTCTGAGTTTTCAGTTGTGTATGTTAGCTGTAGGGCTAATTATCAGGTTCTTATGTGCCGATTCTCACGAATTAATGACAAGAGCGCCGTTAAACATGCATAAGACGATGGCTAGGGTTGGCTCATGCAGCTCGGCTCTTCATTTTCTCTCCGAGGTCAGCGACCAATCTTGCTTTTAGAAGATCTCGACCAATCAATTCCATGATTCAACGCTCGGGAGACAAGAAGTAACTCATTCCTCCGTTTTTCATTTTCTTGAAACAATGAAAATTAAAACTTTCGTGAATGAAAGACTAAAATTTCAACGAAGCGTACAAGTAAGTGTCCACAAACTCTTCCTGAGTTAATAAAACTTTGCTGTGGGAAAACAAACAAACATTGGATATAATGAGATGCAACATTTTTCATACGAAACGGAATCACATGAATTTTTTTTAGAAAAAGAGCAAAACGTCATCGATAATAGTGATATAATAGTTTATATGTTGTTTTTCGCTATAAGACTATATAAGAAAAAAGAAACAAAATCTAAAAAACGTCAGTGGATGTTCGCCTTTACAGTTTCTTTTTTGAATTCTTTCATTAAGAGTTCAGTTACAACTCATTTTCTGTAACGCCAATCGTTTGCAGACGCCATGTTAACATCATGTTAAATACGCTATCCGTTGATATGCCGTGCAATTTCGCTCAAAAATGGAGGAAACTTAAGTGTTTTGTGGTAGTTAACGTGTTAAAAATGCAGTAGTTTATGTTTCATACAAAAATTACTGCATCCCATTATCTCCTACGTTTGTTTGCTTTCACACAGTAAAGTTTTATTAATTCAGCAAGAGTTTGTGGACACTTGTAGGTTTCGTTAAAATATTTAGTCTTTCGTTCACGAAAGTTTGAATTTTCATTGTTTCAAGAAAATGAGAAAAAGAGGAATGAGTTATTTCTAGGCTCTCGACCGTTGAATCATGGGATTTCTCATGTTTGCTTCCCAATGGGTTTCTCTACCACAACCAAAGACTCCTGAGAAAGGGACAGGTGACAAGAGGTACCGCAATTACAACTCGGCGGGCTTCCGTGTGGCACGGAATCGTCTTCGCCACAGTTGCTGCCTTTGTCGGTTTATGGAATTTCCGGTTGGGAAGCGGTCCAGGTGGAGGTAGCACCTTCGTCTTGACAACAGTGCATGAGCGGAGCAAATTTAGCCAGCCAGATCTGGTGACGAGATGAAAAAAGATGCTCATTCCACTGAACCCGACATTCCCTCTTTATTCCCTTGTTTCTCCTTTATCACTTTCGCCACCTATCAGTGATTGGTTTCTGTTTTAATGAGCAAAACGAGTGGAATTATCGATTCTTCAAGTGCTGCGGCCCGATTATGATGGAAGCCCCCAACCTCGGTCGTCCCGGTTATTTGTCACCTTCGGAGTTTGGGAAGTGTCGTCGCCTGTCAACAAATTGCATTCGGAGCCCAATAAAAGTGAAACGAACTCTGACGACCTGATCGATCGATAAGGAGAAGGGGGGATGGAGAATCCACAGGAGACCGTGGAATCATAAGAGGGGACGAAAGTTATCTCATAACCTATACCAGCACTGTACGATGATGAAATCAATGTTCACAGCTTCGAACCACCTTTAAGTCCACTCCTTTTACTCTCTTTCTCTCTCTCTGTCTCTCAATGTATTACTTAAACGGCAACGGTTTAGTAATGAGCTTTACTTTGCAAGCATTATTAATTAATATAGACACATACGCTCTGGCCAATGAAGTAGAAACATGTGTTAATCATGTGTAAATTTGTTTTGATCCATTTTTATTCAAAATAGTTTGAGATCATGTAATTCAAGCGTGTATTTATTTAAGGGGTTGGGTGAGTCTAATCACATAACTTGAAGAAGGACCTAATTGACTTCAAAAAGGAACACGATTGAGACAACAGTTTAGCTGACTGGATTCTCGAAAGGTGTGAAATCCAGAGCATTAACCATTGGGAAAATGATCCACAGTCTTTTGTCTAAAAGGGTAAATATGGATAAAAGAAAATCAATCATGAGCGAGACCGCCATTGCACAGAGGAGTATTTGCAGATAATGGTTGGCCAAAAGTTCAAATCATGAAGTATTTATAAACAATTAAAACTTATGTTTTCATATAGCCTAATGTTGTATCCCATAGTAGCTATTTTAGCCACATTCCGCCTTACTATAGGCAGCGCCATCAGTCGGAACTCAGGTATCGAACTGATCAAATATTTGGTTCGTCACTCTTTTGTGACACATTAGATGTTAAGTGACATTTGGGTGTTTTGTACAGTGGAGTTCTAATCTAGCTTTTAGATTTGTGGAAATATTAAGCTAGTCACTGGATGGGCGACCATCCGTGATAGACAATCTTAACCCCCCCGGCTGCTGCGACCATCATACAGCAGTCGTGAATCCAGATCCATCCAGGGACCCAACTCGTCGGCCTCTGGCCATACAGGCCCTGGATGGACGTATTGGATCCCAATTTCGTAAATTAAAAAAAAATAATTATATGAATGCGTTTTTGTATTTGTGTCGGGCCATGTTGGCTAGTGATTTTAATGCTAATATGTTATTGAGCTATCCCTAAAAAGATTCTGCAAAATTTTTACAAAATGGATTTTAAAGTAAGGAAAATTGATATAAACGTATATTTTGAACACATTTACTTGACATACCAAATTAATATAGTCACTTACGTTGTTGTTACAAGTCCTTGTAATACCGTTTCTTCATCCTGTCAAACCTTCTTCGGTAAGTCGTAGTTACTGCGATAGGTCACTGTGAAGCGTCCAGTAGTAATCCGCCATCATGGTTACATATCTGGCAGACTCATGCGCTGGGAATTGAAGCTGATCCAAATTGGCAGTCGCATGGATATGCGAATATTCCCTGATTTCTGCAAAAAGCAGGAAAGTTCGTCTGTAGTGGTGTCTGGAAGGTCGTCACTGAATACCTAAAGTCTGTAAGAAGATTATGTGAACTGACCAATCAGGATACACGTTATTTTGTACCGATACCCGGCATAGGATTTGGCGGGAGCCCTAACTTATGAAGCAATGGATCCAGCATTTTTTATCAAGACAACTCCAGATTCAGGTGATGGATCATGGTATAGAGCTTCTTCTGCTGATATGGAACATATATTGATGGAATGTCGGGTGTTTTTATTATTGTTTCCGGCTAAAATTTATTGCCGTTATGCTGTATTTTTATCCTGCATGTGACGGATTCTTCAAAAACGATAATGTACTGTTCGTTCAAAAGTGGTTTAGGGAGCACGAAGATGACTTCCTTCATTTACCCTGGCAGCCCCAAAGCCCGATCTCAAACCCAAAGAAAATGTTTGGAACATGTTGAAACGACGTATCCGACAGCAAGATCCTCTTCCAACAAATCTGTTAAGATAACTAAGGGAATGTCTGTGGTCTTCCAGTGACTCACAAGTGTTCAACAACTTACTGACTCTATATCAACCCGCGAACATGTAATTTGGACCAAAGGTGGCCTAATAAAATATAAACAAATTTTCCATTTCATTGACCTATGTATGTACCAACAATTAGTCTTGAATTGCTTTTGAAAATCTGTCGGCTCTCCCATTAAATTTATGTGCTTTGTGCTATTACTGGGAGATTTTGTTTGTCCGTCTGTAACTCGATTTGCTCGAAGCGTATGAAAGATAATGAAAATCTGGTTTTTTCGCCAATCGATAAATATGAATCATCGCACGGACGAGTTCAGTGATGGTGCAAAGATGGTCGAAATCGGTACAGTGGATGATTCTATTATGATACCCCCCCTAGAAATTTTCAGTGCAAACATATGGCAAATAATACATCAGTCAAGTCGTAACGACGAGCTATGAACGAATATAATATTAGTAAGTAGCTTTAGCCAATCGAACAATATAGTTCGAAAGTGTCCGAAATCTGTACAATAGCAAATGTTCTAAAGTCACTACTATGATACCTCCTTAGAACTTTTCAATGCTAAGATATGTCATGTTATACATCAAACAGCTTGTAACGACGTGTCATGAATGAATATATCGAGTAGTTAAGAAGTTCGAAGATGGTCGAAATTGGTTCAGTGGTACGTGTTCTAATGATGCCATTATGGAACCATTAGAAATTTTGTATTAACAATTTAGTAATATGTACTAATCAAACAACTTGTTTAAATCTGTATGGGTAACACTTTTATAAGTTGGAATGCATAAAGAATTACTCCAGTCTTAATGATTATGCGACGGCGACCATTTAGCCTTTAGGTATTTGGTTATATTATTCCGTAATGGTTTATTACTATTGTTTTGGAAAAGCCAAACTCGAATCAAGTCCAGAAACCAAGAGGCCAAACCAAGTCCCAGGGGCCCAAATGCAGGAAAAGAAAATTTAATTTTGGTAGAAGTATTAATGTTTGGGTGTAGAAATTTCCTTACTACGTGGTAAGTGTTTAAGATTATGGCTTTCTTTAAGTCTTTGTGTGCATGTGGGGTTATATTCAATTACGTGTATTATTATTTTTTATATGTGACATTTCCATGTCTTAATCAAATCTGCCGCATAATAATAAATTCACACGCTTAGTTTACTTTACTGAAATGAACAAAAAGCAATCATGTTAATCTTGGTATGCGTTGTTTAAATTCGGGATTATACTATATTGCTCTGAAATATCACCCTCTGAGTGGTAATGGAGAATCGTTCGATGAGATTGCTCATTGGCATTGATGAACGGCGAAATTGATTTCCCGGCGTTAGTCGCATGTTACGAGACGATCGAGTTGTGTATAAACAGAGCCAACACGAGTTGATTCATTTGATACCGACGTGTGAAATGTTGACTCGAGAACAACAATGCCTGTTAAATATTTCATTGGAATTTGTTTATTTTTTTAATTCTTTTTTTTAAAATCTGATTTGTTAGAGCTAATTCGCGAATTTCATTCCCATCGTGCCTTTCGTTCCAGTCTCTGATTTATCTAATTACATGCTTAATCTTCATTTTGAATTCGGTACATGATAACATACATATGCTAATTTTCGGAATTTTCAATTAAGTAATATTCTTTTTTTTTTCTTTCAATGTCGTTAGTGACTTAAGTAACAACCAGATTACAAGTGTCGCTGGTGACGCCTTCCACGGACTTAAATCACTCACGTCGCTGTAAGTTGATCAGTTTAAATTTTTCCTAGTTTAAGAACGTGTTGATTTTTTAAATTAAATTCATACAACTTTACTCAAACATAAAAATAAGAGAAGCCATTGTTGTTGATAATTTCAGAGTTTTGTACGGCAACAAAATCACCGACCTACCGGCGGGAATCTTCAAAGGGCTTTCGTCACTTCAGCTCTTGTAAGTAGTGAAAAATGTTTTCTATGTTAAGTAATGAAACTTAAGAACTCGAGATAAGTATCGTTGAATCTGATAAGATCTCTCTTGTATGTATGCTTCCTTATAAGCTTTACAATTTCATAATTAAACAAAATTGTATCCTTTCATAAAGCAGTGATAGTTAATGAACTATATACAGAGTGTCTAAAACATTTAGGGTCAAAATTTTACAACTGTAAACTTAGTATTTTGTTCCAATGGATGGAAATGCATATTTCAAGCGCTAGGAGATCTTGAACAAGTAATAACGTGTGAGAAACTTTTTTGTAAGCTGCTTTCGTTTTCAGTGTAAGCAACATTTCATTTATTCATAAACAATTTACAGCCCAAGCAATAACATATGTCGTTTAATAAGTAAGGTACAAGAATTGGTTAAAAAGTAATGCCAAGAGTGCTGTAATTTTTAAGAGGGTTTATTATTAGAGGAAACATCACTTGCTTTTCTTCAATGTGATCGCCCTCCCAGTTGACCACCTTCTGCCACATGTGTGGAAGGCGTCGACACCATCAGCGCAACCATCTTTGTTGATGTCTCTAAGTGATCGCCTTATAGCTTGGACAAATGCCTTTGCGTTGTAAAGTATTCCCTGTAAGTGGCTCTTTTACTTTGGCGAAGAGATCCTCATCGCACCGACTCATATCAAGTGGGTATTGCGGATGTTCCAGTACTTTCCATCACCAGCGGCGCAGAAGATCCATCACAGTGTTGCTCTTCGCATGGTCATGGTCGTTTTCATAAAGTCGCTTTCTCCTTAAAGCTGGACATAAGGTAGTACTACAAGAAACGATAGTAGTAGGCAGCATTTACCGTCTGTTTCAGTGGGAGAGCATGGTGCAGTATTAACATCATGGATGTCTTTAGGGCGCTTGTATTAACCGCCGATACTTTAAGGCGCCGCATTATTTGACTGAATATCATACAACGTTATCATACACTGCACTAGCTGAACTGATCTTTCGTTTTCAACTTTAACTCCTAATACCTCATCCGCACTAGCATTTCCAAACTAGTTTAGAATGCCGAACTAGTTCCGATTTTCAAGTGCGTACACAACTGGTTTAAACGAAACCGGTTTCAGGCGTTAGAAACTGTCTCGGATTAAGCGAGTTTCCCAAACCTTCTTGAGACAGTTTAACTAGCTTCGCGCGTGGAATTGTGGGATCCCAGAATTCCGTGCGCTGATGCGATGCTCTTTTTTTTAGATCGCCTTGCCTTGTGGCCTTGCCTCTCTCTCGTCGAGGCCTTCGAGATTAACAGGGCCTGAGCATGCTGCTCCGTTTCAATGCTAAAATGCGTGCGAGAGCGATTTCCCCAATCTGCCGCCAGATGTCCTTCTTTTACGTGTAGCAATTTTTTTTTACACAGAAAATAATTTATTTTAAAAATATTTACATAGCTGTTTTTTTTATTAATTTATTTATATATGAAATAATGAATTTTAAATTGCCATCTGATGGGAACCATGAAAACGTCGAAAGATTTTAACTTTATTCAGCTGTATAGCATTTTTTGACACAGTAGTACTTTATTAAAAAAATTTACATAATATTTTTTTTATTTATTTTTGAATTTATCATGGTTACAAAAGCACATTTAATACAATTGAAATAGCTGGCTTTCTGCTTGTTTATAGAGAAAGAAGGACACCTAGTGATGAAATTTCGAAATCGCTCACGCTCGGGAAATAAATGCTTGCTTGCTCGTTTCAACACCATGAGGCATTGAGCACATGTTTTTAATAGAGTCCCTGTAAGTAAAACAGGAACTCTAGATTTTAACTCGTTCGAACTATCTCAAGTGCGGAAGCATATTTAGCTCTCCAAACTAGATTAATCTAAAAATGTTTTCAAATAGCATCTAAACTAGTTTACTTCAAGCTAGTTCAGGTAGTGCGGAGGAAGTATAAGGAAAATGGTTCCACACTTGACTGACTTAGCAGCAGTGCTACCATTACTTCTTATCCAAGCCTGGTAAATTTCAATAATTCGTTACAAAACCTAGTTGTTGTTTTTTTCACTGGCACGTGTCATTCTTCAAACCAGCTCGTGCCAAATTTCAGCCAGAATCCACGTATAGGTTACGTGCTGGATTCGGTTGAAGCACCATCACACAAATCAAAAATCGCAATGGCAAAACTGCAGGAATTAGGCGTTCAATTTAATCCGCATCCACCCTATTCTCTAGATCTGGCCCCATGTAACTTCTTCTTGTTTTCAAACTTAAAAATTTGATTCGGTGGGAAAAAATTCTTGTCGAATGATGACGGTATAGCCGCCGATATTTTCCAGGCTTTAGCGAATGCTACTTTTTAGAAGAGATGAGCAAAATTGGAAACACGTTGAACCGGGTGTTAAGTATCATTTTTACCTTACTTATCAAATGACTCTCGTAGTAACAACTTGTAGCCCAGAGCAAGTGTTCAAAGTGTTCGAAGCAAATTAATGTGCTTCTCAGTTAATTTTGGCGTTTATTTTATTCTTGTGAAACGTCTTGTCTCTCAAATAATATAGGCACTATTTTTACTAACATGTTCATGACGAATGCTTATTGATAGTGCTTCTGCTACATGATCCTACACCTTCTTCTCAAAGTTCTGTGTGCGAACACTTCCCGTTCAGCACTCTGGCCAATTCTCGGTGGCTTGAACGACCCAGTCTCTCGTAAGTTCTCATCCATGACGAGAAATGCCTTCCAATTCGAATGATGCGTATCGGGAAACTTCTCTATACATCCGTTCGGTTTTCTGGGCACTACATCCTGCTGCATCATATATTAAATGTAGGTCTGCACGGTCCTGTGATAAGTAACGCTCCATCTTCGACAGCGAGGCATAAACTGTAAGCAGGGGCAAATGTCCCCATGGAACACAGCAGACGATTGTATATGTTTAGCAAACTACCAAATGCTGACGTAGCAACCAGTTGTTTGTCATGAAAACGAATCGTGCTTACAAAAACTTTCTTACACGATTTACTCGTCCAATATCTCGTGGCGCCTGCAAATATGCATTTCCAACCATTCGTATCGGCCTCGGTGGCTCAGTGGTTGCGTGATCGCCTCTGATGCCCGAGGACGCGGGTTCGACCCCGGCGAGGACGACGAGGATTTTTTCATGGGGAAAATTCTGATATCACGCACTTCATTCGGAAGGGAAGTAAAGCCGTTGGTCCCGTGTAGTCGTTTGCCGACAAAATTTGCGGCCCCTATAACACCGTCCTGAAATGACCATGGCAGTTGAAAAGGACGTTAATACCGAACAAACCAACCAAACCAACCATTCGTCTCTATATCAAACTACTCAGTTTATAGTCTTCTACCGTCTATAGATTTTAACGCTGGAGGCTTGAAGAATCGTGTATTTCGATATGTACAGTTTAAGTTGTGTTTTTAATAAGGAAACGTACCAAAACAAATTCCTGACCTCACTCATTAATCTCATGCAAGAATAACTTTAATAACTGTCGCCTTTTGCCTGCTATTTCATTTTAAAAAGCGTCTGTCCTTTTTAGAACACCTTGTAGATATCACTTTAAAGAAAAGTTGTATATATATCTCTTTAAAAATAGATGTTATAAAACAGGAGAAAATTTTCCCTTAGGGATATTATAATTTATTTCAAGGCCAACTTAAAAGCTTTTTCGAATCAATGGATTTTGTTTTTTAAATTTCATATTATCTCCATGTTATTTTTTGCTGAGGATATTTTCTATCTTCTTTTAGAGAGTGTAAGTCGATAAAAATAACTATAAAAAACCCGCCTACTTTATTAAGTAATTGCGAATTTTGTCGGTGTAAACGGATTCAAAATTAATTTGAATACCAAATTAATTTTTTAAGTCTTAGCGGTAAACAGAATTTAAATTAAGTCTTTTTAATTTACGAAATGTTGTAATGTAATCTCTTTCTCCATCCTCTAAAAAGGGATCATTTTCATTAAGTTTGCTCCGTGCAAAGTGGTTTATCCTAATTAAATATAACGAGTAAAGTGCGCTGACATTTAATTGAAAGACGCTTTTTTGGGGGATTTTTGTGTTCAGAATCTGATTATAGCCTTGTGGTGAAAACGAGAGTGATTTAGATGAAAACAGTAAATGTCGGAGAATGCTTTTGTGCCACGTGAATGCAAAATGTAAAAATAAAATATTTTTCGATTGGAAACAAAAATTAGATTATGCTCCACGAATGAGAAGAAAATAATTTGTTTCTATAAAAAATTTCAAAAATTAATAAACATTTGGAAAAAGAGAACGAAAATTTATTCCAAAAATTAACAATAATATCCAAGGAACACTAATTGACGATAAAAGTCTGATTATAACAAAAAATATTCATTAATTAATGGAGTAGTATAATATGTTGTTTTTTAATGAATGATTTTTAAATGAAAAAGATAAAATAATAAATAAATAATAACATATCGTTCACCGATGAATAATGATGAGAGTTTCTCGAAGAGAATTGAAGACTGGTAGATGAACAGCAAATGGTTGAGGTTGATTGAAATGTGAAGAACTTGAAGAATAATGATTGCGAAAGCTGAAGAAATGTTGTTGAAAAATTATGAAATGAATTTTATCTGAAGAACTGGAAGAAAACTTGAGAACTGGATCTGCAGTTTGGAATTAGTTTGTTTTTAAAGTTGAGAGCCGGAGTGCTGGAGTAATGGTAATCTTAAAGATCATGATGGTTAAAGATTTTTGATGAAATCCAAGATTAAAATAAAGAGTCTAAAAATGTTTTCGAGAAATATATTTCTTATCTTCTGTTGATTTTTTTCACGCAGAGTAAGAACAGACAGTGTTCACAGCGCACCAATGGGGAACCAAAGATCTAAAGAACTTCCTGTTACATTTGCGCATGGTCGACCTATTGTTGCTCAAATCTCCAGCTCGAATATCATTGTAATGTTAATTTGTGTTGCGTGCTCTTAATTTGCCATTAATCAACACGTTCATTGTTAAAATAATTAATTATGGATAAGAGGAGGTATTGTCTGGGTAGTAAGAGCGGAGTGAAGCTACATTTCTTATATGAATAAGAGCAGGTTAACACATGTATATTAATTGTGATCCTCAGAGTAAATTCTTTGGTTCAGCACTATGGACGATACAATGACATCCTCATTGTTACGGTAGTTTTCTCATAACAATCAATGGAAGCCTATTCTTACTCTGTAGAATATCACTGGATTGACGACTTAATGGGGAAAAAGTCTTGTAAGAGAAATGGGAGTAACTGGCATAAATTAATCGATGATCTATGGAGAGTATTCATGAGTTTTAATGCAAAACAGTTTTATTAAAAATCTTTAAAAAAGATTTGTAACATTAAAATCATTAAAAGAACTAGAACATTTGATCAATAATTAATCAAGGAGATTTTTCAAGATCCTTTCATTCCTTGTTGATCAGTCACCTTTCTCCATGATCATCGGTTAGTTGCATTACTTTGGCTCTGAATTCGTGCAAGAATTTTTGAACGCCAGTGCCCGTAGAGTCGGCAATCCAGTACTATTTTATACGAGCAAAGTTTGCAAATTTTTATTAATTTTGGGTTTTTAAAGGTTATCTATCGTTTGAAGTGAATTTTGGTAAATGTATATTGTTGGTTTTAACTTGGCAAAGTATTTATTATTTTTGTTAGTATTGATTATTGATTTTAAAATTTTTTTAATATTTTACATTTTTTGCCACGAATCTGAAATCTCTATTGATTGTTTTGCTAAGTTGTTCTTTTTTAGATTTCATATATCATCCTTCTTTTCTTAGTCTTTTTTTCTTAAATTTTTTGCTCATGTTAAAATTCTTTGATCTTTTAACGATTTGTTTGAGTTCAGTACAATGTCGAGCTAATTTAATTGGTTGTTACAGTATTTCAGACTGATTGTGCGTTCATGTTCTTTTTTATTCTTGAAATAAAAGTTCTTTTTGTTTGACATGTATATGCTACATATTCAACCTCAAATAACTATTAGTATCAACTACTGAGCTGTCGGATAGGTCATTGCACATTTTTGCAACAGGTAATGTTAAAGATACGAGAAATTGCAAAAACATTGAAGGGATAGGTAAGCAAGCACGATATTTGGGTTCCTTATGAACTCAAAGAAGTTCTTTTGACGGCGAGTATATCTGATATATTCTCATTAAACTTGAGGAAAACGATTTTTTTGAAGCGAATGATAACTGGTGATAAGAAGTGGATTGTTTATATCAATGTACTGCGCAAACGGTCTTACATTGTTAGTGATTAGCCTCACATGACATCGAAAAGAGACGTTCATCAGAGAAAAGTTACGCTCTCTATGTGGTGGGATTTTAAAGGTGTCGTGTTTTTCGAGCTCCTACCAAGAAACTTAAGAATCAATTTGAATCCATCACCCAGAAACATCCAAAGTTTGTTAATCGACATCCAAAGTTCGTTAAAAGGAGTTGTTCCATCACGACAACGTGAGAGCATATACAAGTTTCATCATTTCGTCAAAAATTATTGGAGAGCATCCAACCTACTCGCCTGACCTTCCACTTTTTCGCTTTCTTCGAATTTCCTTGCCTGATATAAAGTTCAATTAAGATAAGGCTATAAATCAGCACCTTGTTCGCTTTTTCGCCGAGAAAGACAGATCCTTCTATGAAAGAGGAATTATGAAGCTCACTAAAAGATGGCAAAAGGCTTCGAACAAAACAAGCAATATAGCATTGACTAATCTTCGTTCTTTATGTAAACAAATGACTTTTAAAAAAGAAAAAAAACTCTTGACTTTTCCTCCAGGTTGTTGTTTTTTTTTTTCTTCATTTATTTCAAAAGTTGTCATTGAATTTCTTATCATGGAGAGACTGTTAATTTCCTAATCGTTTTGAAGGTTTCCCTTTTTATTTGTCATTTTTTCTTCTTTATGTGGTTTTGTTTGAAATAAATCTTGTCGAAATCATCTAAGTTTGACAGCAGACATTTGAGATTCCCTTTTGTTGGAAATTTTTCATTTTGAAAAACCTTTCGTCGATCGATAATTCCATTTCAATTAGCACATGATAATTATTTCGTTTTAATTAGTTACCGAATTATACAGTTTCCTGATCGGGAAAAAAACCTATCCATGCAAGATCTAACTCATTGGAGAGAAAAAAAATTGAAAGCTTTAAACCCCCAACCCCTCCTTGTCTGTGTTCTCGCAACTCATCTCTTTTCATCATTAGAAGATGATGATAATGATGATAGAGTTGAACAGAAATATTCAAAGAAAATAAGAAGTTTGGCAATAATTATGAGGAAAGAAATGAAAGAAAATTTCATGAAAGTAGTTGGAAAATTAAAAGAAGGTGGGGTTGGGGTGAGGAAACGAGCGGAAGATGACGTTTAAAGCCGTAGCTAATTTTAATTGATTGAAACTTGTTTTCATCGATGAAACCGAGGATAATTATTGAAATTGATATATGCGTAGATTTGCTAATGAGTTTTCTAGAAATAGCATAATTGATGGGCTTAATAACAATTTTCGAGCGAGAGCACACGTCAACAGTTAATGCATAGGGGAATCGATTTATAATTGGGAAAAAAATTAAAAGTTTTGGATATTTTGGATAACGAGCCGATTTGTTCTTTTTAAGAAAATACATTTTTCCTTCTCGACATGGCTTTACTCCGAAGCGAAAAACTAAAACCGCAATCCACGAATTAATACATTATCTCACCACGGAACTAATAAATATTTATTATTTGCATGTAATGTTTGCATCCCGCTGGGCTTCCAGGATCATAATTAAAGTTTTGTTACAGGAATTGAATATTTTACAAGTTAACTCTTACTATTTGACATTATAAAAAAATTATTTCATTGACAGAATTAAATTTCCGCTCTAGCTAGGGATTCAGTAATCGCTTCAAAAATAGGAATAGCTCAAGATTCTTGCATTAATACCATCTTACAGGGGCAATGCAGAGGTTTGGATTCACGGACAACACAAAGGTTTTAGAACAAAAGTTTGTAGGAATTTACTCTCCTTTGAAAGCTATGCTCAGAATCATCCGTTTAAACCAATCAGAAAAAGCATGTTTCCAGTCGACTCCCAGAGACACCCGAAATAACGTCCATGTATGCGGTTACGACGTCCTCATCGAAGAAAACTCCACGAAGTTCATTTTTCACGCAGAAGCGAACACGCAGAAGTCGCAGATAGCCAGGTCCGGCGAGTAAGATGGATGGCGCAATCAGGAAAGACGCTGCTCTGCAAAAAATCCTCAGTCAGATCAGCCCAATGAGCAGAGCGTTACCACCACAAACCGCGAACTCCAGTTCTTGGGTGCTTTTCTCTACCAGTTTAGCATCATTTCGTAACTTACGCTCCTTTGAAACCATGTGTCAAAGCGACAGTTTTGCCCGATTGCAGAGAATGGTTGCCACATAGCCAGTGAAGAGAGGAAGCTAGCAGCTATGACTTCCCAGCGCTTCGAACTTTTCTTTTTTTTCGGCAGAGGTTCTCCTTTGTGCACTCACTCCTTTAACTGTTCTTTGGTCTCAGAGTGGTCATAATGCTAAAGTCATGTTTCATCACAAGTTAGGATGCTGTAAACTGACCACGACTTGCCTTGTTCGAATCTTTCGAGCATTTTATGGCACTCGTTACTCTTTTTGCTCTGACGTCAACACGTAGGTGATCCGTCTCGCACATCGTTTTGTTAGATAAAGATAAACTTGCAAAATCTTGGTAAGTGGGTTTTGGGCCGCCAAGTATGACCTTAGTGGCTTATATTGAAACAATTTTTTATTGAAAGCTTACGAAAGTACAGAAGATGGCATAGGCGTTAAGTAATACGGGGTGATTCAAAATGATGTCCGGCATTTCAAAATTTTACTATGCATTTATTTTATAACATAAACTAACCAGACCGGGTTTAAAATGCAGGAAAACTCAAATATTTTTTGATTCTAGTATTACAAATGTTCTATGTGACTCCTTCGAGTCACCCGGACAATGCCAAGACGATAGTCAATCTCATCCCAAACTCCTTTCAGCATGTCTGCTGTTACTAGTTCCGTGCTTTTTCGTTTACAAAGACGTCCAGTTTCCAGAAATTGATCACACCAATTAAGGATGCTTTTGTCAGTAGGGCAATCTTTATGAAACTGCCTACGAAATGCCCGCTGGACTAAAATTATAGAGTTCGTTTTTGCATACTCCAAGACGCAATATGCCTTTTCATTCATAGCCGCCATCTTTATTTTTATCGCGACACAGCCTCCAATTGCGGGAAGGTTTAAAATATTTGAGTTTTCCTGCATTTTAAAACTAGTCTGGTTAGTTTATGGTATAAAATAAATGCATAGTAAAATTTTGAAATGTCGGGCATCATTTTGAATCACCCTATACAATAAAGCCAACTTAATATAATCAGAATGGTATGAAATTAAATCCGAACAAGACTAAAATATTAAGAATTTCATTACAGAATGTCTGAAAATTTGATTCAAACCACTCAAAACATACTGGGAGTAAGATTTAATTCAAATTTCACCTTCAACCCATATTGAGAGACTTATTGAACAAATGAATCATATAATTAATAAGTTGAGCTAAAAAGTTAAGAAAAGTTTTATCAAAAACAAAAACTGATTAAGTTTATCAAAGTTAATCAGTCAACGAGTCGCGGGTTCGAATCCCACTGAGGACATAGATGGTTGTGCTTGTCCCTTTGCTAACAGTTTGGAGACCACGCAAAGAAATCCATGACAGGCCTATCAAACAGATGACAGACTTACAACTTGCTGTAAGAAAGTAGGAATGTCAACCCAGATAATATATGGAAGGACAAAATAATTAACCTATAGAATTCCAAAATATGAAATTAAAAGACCTCCTTAAAGCGCTCATGGATGATCACCACTCAAAGCATTACATATAAGCATTCTATGAATTATCCTTTAACATTAGAACTAGTTTTGACGTTTAAGAATTATCCAAAATTTTTATGAACATTTGAATATTTCCTATTTGCTACAAATTTCAAATGGAATGCAGCTTTTTAAAATAATAATAATAATAATAATAATAATAATAATAATAATAATAATAATTAGTCAGATTTCCTTAAAACGATGGCATTAACACGAGACATTAAAACCACGTGGACACATCTTGGGGTGGTTGTAATATATTATAGAACTCTTCATCTCATATGATAAACCGTTCTAGAACTTCACCTTGTTGTAAGGAAATTTATTGCCTAAATACGAAGAAGTTATGGTATGTGGTTTCATACTCTAAATTTGAATAGATCTAGCCGGCTGATGAATGTCGATAGGGGCTCTATAAAACTCTCTTTATTTGAGCTCTGTCTATGATGGAGGTTAACTCCTTTGTAAATCCAATTTATTGCATTCCATTGTAATACAAATAAATCTATTCAAGGAAAAGTCGTATTTAATTAACTTATTATAGTAACGGTAACACGTGTGAGGGTTGTTTTAGGAACGGAAGTCCTAAGCACAATGGTTTATTCAATAATGGGGATCACTTTGATCTTCATATCCACTCTCATCTCTTTCTGATAAAAATCTTTCGTAAACCTTTACATTTATTAGATTATTTTTAGATCTCCAGAAAGCCTTCGATTCAATCCGTCCTCGTTACTGATTACCAAACTCAAGAATATTTATTCATTTAAAACACTATTCCAGAGAAATAGAATAACTAAAATAAAAAACTACGCCAATCAGAATAACAATATTAAAACAGGTATAAACCATTTAAAGTGAATCTAAGTCAACCTTTTGGATGACCAAAACTTTTGTGTAATTGAATGGAGTTGTAATACTGAATAATTAATGTTCGAAGAGTTGATTAGATTGTTATATGTGTGATGGTGACTGTCCAATAGTAGCTCATTCCAAAGGGTGATTGATAATCAATATCTTCACTGAAACAATTGCTATAGAATTCCGAAATGCCGAGCTCACGGAAAGCGAATTATGGAACAAGGGAAAATGCCTTATGGAGTGACGCTTTGGCAATCAGATGGTTGAATTTGGATTTGGCAGATGCCAGAAGAACGCTACATTTGCGGTGCCCATTGTGGTACCCACTCGTACATGTCTTAGAGTGTGGTGCCCATTGTAAAATTCGAGGAAGGCCCCATTGTCATGATATAGGGGCTCATTTTCATCCTTGCTTCAGTAAAAGGAAATAAGACCTTGCAAGTGGGGTCTGCAAGGTACCTTGATATTTTGGGAGAATTTTTTTCGCTGCCAACATTGTTGCAGTTTGGGATTAGGCGATTTCTATGCCAACATGACAAGTGGTCTTTGTCACAAACTAAGATGTGTGCAGGAATGGTTTGAGGAAACTTATTGAAAAAATGGACTGGCCCTCACAGAGCCCAACATATGATTAAACATCAACGCTGTAAGAAACTCTGGTGGAAAGTCTTCCTCAGAGATTAAAGGTGTCCGAAAACTTTTGATTCCGTAGTATATTTGAAAACGTGAATCAGAAATAAGTGAGAGGAACTTAGATGTTAATATGACATGTCTAATTAAAAATTACATATAAACAATTCCTTTGGGATATGTATTTCCGTTCTGATGCAGGACAGCTCACGATTCTATCCGATTAAAATTGCATAATTATCATTAAATTGGTAGTGCAGCATCTACTACTCCATTACGGTTGAATTACTCGAACTGCCAACTGTAATTAAGCAATATCAAATGGTATTGTCAAAAGAGATGCGTCAAATATGCTTTCAGAATTTGTTCCGTTTACTTTGCCTGTCACGCAATGTCACAACGAAAAATTCACTGCTTCCGGTTATCGACAAAATCTGTAGATGTCCATTAAGGCAGAGATCGAGAACTTTCATTTTCCTTCATCATTCTTATGTCGCTTGCGTTGGGGATTAATCACTTAGTATTGTGAATCTTAAAAACTTTGGTTTTTTACTTTCCCACACTTTTTGAATAGATTACATTGCTGCGAAAGTGTTGGACATTTCGAAGTAATATGAATATTTTTTACAATCGGCGAATAAATGGTCGGCAGTGTCACCGGATTTTATGCATAAATGGCATTTAGAAACTGTTTTTGATTCGTGGGACCATTTAAATAAATTAGAATGAGGGGTCAATAATGACGAATGCCCGAGTACGCGGGTTCAATCCCGGCCGAGGACGACGAGGATTTTTTTCAGGGGGAAAATCCTGAGATCACCCACTTCCTTCGGAAGGGAAGTAAAGCCGTTGGTCCCGTGTAGTCGTTTGCCGGCTGCATGTTAAAAAACCCTTGTGAGGCAAAATTTGCGGCCCTTATAACACCGTCCTGAAATGACCATAGTAGTTGAAAAGGACGTTAATACCAAACAAACCAACGGATGTAGAATAAAGAAAGGACGACATACAAAAACCTTAAAATAAATCAAATTGGACACACAGTGGTAAATAAATTCGAAGTAAATAAATGACTGATAAATAACACTGGTCTTCAAAAAAAAATTCTGTCTTCAGAAATTTCATCTGGGCTGAATTTGAATAAATCCTGTTGTTCCATTACCCAATAGTGTCCATTATTCTATATTATGTAATTACACTGTTCTGAATCAAAAGCTTCCCGTCCATAAAAATGTAATTTCTTTGTTTTAAGTGTGCCGAAGCCCAAAAAATTCTATCATTCACAGTTTTAGCTGTTAGCATACTGAATCGTATCAGAGCTGACCGAGTTTCAAAGAGGGCAAATTGTTGGTGTACGCTTAGCTGAATTGCTGTGAGAAAGCCACCTTATTTGTCGCTTCAATTGAAAAAATTTTGCCGAATAATAAGAAAATGCCTATTACAGGAAAGACATTAAACGACCTCGAAAAAAGCCAAATCGTTGCCTTAGCTTCTGAAGGAAAATCTGTTCGACAAATTGCTGCATTTCTGAAGAGGGAAAAATCAGCAAATGCTCAATAGTTGATCAGGAAAGATAATGAATGCCCTAAAAAAATCTCCAGGATCCAAACCAAAACTCAAAAAAACTTGAGGTATCGTCCCGTCCCCCTCCCCCAGCATCCGGAAAGCAGTATCTCAGAAGCAGATCTCAAAACGGGCTTTGCAGCGTAAAATGGGACTTTCGTCGCGCTCAAACGTGTGGCGCTCTCTGGCATCATCAGCACATCCGAGATACAAACGCCTGGCAAAAACCCTGCCATATTTAGTGACAGAATGTCCTGGGCCAGAGAACATATGATATGGAGTAACGCGTGGATCGAAGAGAATAAGTTTAATCTTGATGTCCCAATTGGATGGCATGACCTCTGCAAAGAAAATCAAGTGTTCTCTAACAATAATCGTCAGGGAGCGTTTGGATTTATTGGTATTTCTTACATTGACCTTTGTACATTGGAGAATGGATTCCAAGAAGTATCAAGAAATATTGGACGATCTCTTTTAGAGGAGGGTCCTAGAATTTGCAGTCCGACCTGGATTTACTAACAGTATAATCGCTATTCTGTCACTATTATGAAATGCCATGCTCACAGTCAGACTTAAACCCCATTGAAAATTAATTGTACATCAATAGGTTGTAATATCAAGAGAAGTTTATCGTGATGGACGCCAATTCCAGTCAGCGTTAATTTCAGACTTGCAAACTGCTATTCAGAATGCGTGGTACAACCTGGATCCTGCTTGTCCTCAAAACTTTATTTTTTCAATGCCACAGATACTTTTTGATGTAATTTGTCTCAAAAACCTATTTTAGACGTTAATTGTGCCATATGATTGGACTGAACTTTCCTGTCCTAATTAATGTGAAACATCTTGTTTTTGCAATGTTGCCGTTTTTTTTTTATTTGTTTATACAAAGAATTCTATTAGCACTTGAATAAATATAACATTCAAAATAAGTTGTTACAAAAAACAATTAAAATTAAACCTTCGAAACTGAAAATTTGCGTAAAGTAAATATATGCCGTCTTAATTTTGAAACCGACCTTTGTATGTACGTATATGCCATCCTAACCTTTGCTACTGTATTTCGCGATACTGGAAATAAATTGGCAACTTCAGTCACAGAAGAACCAGAGAAGCGCACACAATTTGCCCTCTTTGAAACTCGGCAAATCTAACATGACTCAATATGCTAACATCATATGGTGTGAATGAAGAAATTGAGTCTTCATTGGCTAGGTATCCAATCACAGAGCGGAACCAAAAGAATTTTATAACACATGCTCTATCAACTCGAAACAAGCCGCCAATTTCATACCCGCAAATGGCGTAGTGTTTCCATATTTTTGTCCAACCCCTGTGTATTAGAAACAGAGTGAAAACTGCCGATTCATACATCTTTCACTATCAGTAGAGTAGGGCATTTTCATTGGTGCTCCTTTCACCAGAATGAAGAGAAAAAACGGATTGAAACATAAATCGATATTTTATTTACAATTTCTCTTTATTAGTAACCTTTCTTTTCACAACCGCCATTTCAATTTTAAATGTTTCCCGTGTTATAAATTATCTTGCTCTTTATTCCTCTTTACATTCCATCTGTAGAAAATTCCTTTATTCTCTCGGCCGCTTTTCTACCCCAACCCCAGTACAATAACTACGTTTCTAATAGACGTAATACTCGCTACCATTGGCGACGGTCACAGTCGGTGGGGATCCGATGGGTCCAATTGCGGCGGGGACGCCTGGATCGAGGACGGGTCACCGGAGACCAACACCACCGCCAAGGCTGTTTTCGCAGATGCTGTTTCAGAACCTATTCCTTTTTCTTTCTTTTTTGTATTTTTTTTACTTTGTATGTGGGAAACCTCTGGACAGAGAATAGCTCCCTCCGCCTATTTTCTCTTTCCCTTCTTCGAATGGTGGTGGCCGTAATGAACCTTTGCGGGGTCGGAAAGAAGGAAGGGGACAATTTCCGTCACTTGTCATTAGGAAAAGGCAACGGCTTAAGCGAGGCTTTATCCTGTAGGAAAGGGAAGGAAGTGTGAAGGGAAAGGGAAGGCGAAATCGACTTGCAATATTTATATATATATAGAGAGAGAGAATGGTAATTGCGCTATTGTGTAGTTTCTGTTTTCTTGGCGAATTTTTCACGAAGTAATAAGCTTTGCGCTATAACGAAAAATGAGCAATTTTATTCCTTGTGGATTAGAGGTTTCCCCTTTTTGGTTTGCGCTATAAGCTCTTAGATTCAATTGTAATAATTCATATGGGAACCTTATTGAATATTTAAAGTAATATTTGAAAAACTGAACATGACGGATTGAATGTGGGGACTAGAATATGACGAAAAGTGACTATAACCAAGTGAAGTGTGATAAAAAGGGAAGTGTGAAAGAAATGTTTGTTCTTATTTCGAAGAGAATTAATTATTATAATTAAAAGTAAAATTATTCTTACTATTGAAATTGCTAGAGTTGTTTGTTCCGTTTCCTCAAAATTTAAAATCAATCTGCTCAAGATTCCATATAATAAGATGATAGGCAATGCATTTTCAGTAGATAAAGTAGCTTCGATTACTGCTTTTTTAATATACTTGACATATCCACCTTGCAAAGGACCTTCAGGAATGTGACGCATTTTGAATTTCTGCCGCGGAGACAAACGATCAACAATGATGTGTAGTGCCGTCAGCTGGAAGAATGTCATCAGAAATTGCGAACAAAACAACCGTCACTGGTAAATTATGCAGGTCCAAAACTCCTCCAAGATGGTGCTCGTCCACATTTGTCTGTTGCAACGCTACACAAAATTAATGCTGTCGGGGTACGAGGCTTATTCATGGGCGACGATGCTACTGTTCAACGCGCACGGTTGATTCAGCAGTGATTTAGCAAGCACGAAGATGACTTCCGTCATTTACTCTGTCCGCCCCAGATCTCAACACTATAGAGAATGTTCGTGATCTGTTGAAACAATATATCCAACTGCAAGTTCCTCTTCCAACAGATGTGTGAAAACTAAGGGAATGCCTGGTGTACGCCTGATATTCCATTAATTTACAAACGCTTCAACAATTTATTGAATCTATGCCAACCCGCATAGTCTATGCTGTAATTTAGGCCAAAGGCAGTCTAATAAAATATTAAATAGATGCTTCTGATTCAGAGACCAGTGTGTCTAGTTCTTTGCTCTGTTGGAAAATCAAGGTTCAGTATTCTTTGCGAATGCCAAACAAAGCTGCCATTACTTTCCTAGATGGAAATAGATCTTTTACGTTTCCGTGACGGTATGCTTGAGAAGGTGTCACTGTATGCTTGTTCGTTTTGACTCTGGAATAAAGAAATGTATACAGGGTGATTCTGAAAAAGTGTGAATAACTGTAAGCAATGACAGAGGTGACCAGAATAAACATTTTCTTTTAATACAATGTGGGTCCGAATTTGAACGCTAATTGAGATATGAACAGAAATGAAAATGCCGCCACCAAGATCAACAATTTAATAACTCAGGTCCTGCAACGACTAGAATAATGAATTTTGGAGAAATAATAGGGTACTTAAAACTGTGTATACCGTTAAAATTCGATCGTATTCCAACGAGTAGTTTCCGAGTTACGCATTCAAAATCGTAACAGTGCTCACATGCGAGTACTAACCAGCACGTGTTACGATGCTGAGTGCGTAACTCGGAAACTACTCGTTGGAATTTGATCAGATTGTAACGGTAAACATAGTGTTTTGTACCCTATTATTCCTCCAAAATTCATTTTCCTAAGCGTTGCAGGACCTGAGTTATTAACATGTTGATCTTGGTGGCGGCATTTTTATTTCTGTTCATATCTCAGCGTTCAAATTCGGACCCACATTGTATTAAAAGAAAATGTTCATTCTGGTCACCTCTGTCATTGTTTACAGTTATACACACTTTTCAGAATCACCCTGTATATCAGAAACACTGTGGAAATTTGTATATGAACAATCGGTATACCGCGCTATCAATTTTAGATAGCGGGCACGAGCAGTTATTCCTTTACAAGAGGTCTGCCCGAATGTCAATCTCAGATATTCGTTTGAATTGAATAGTGGCTAGATGTGAGCGTTGTCGGACTGCAGGAGCAATTCATAATGGAGAGTTCAAGAGAGGCGTGTGAGCCATGATTTTCTACGACTAGAAAAAGGGCCTACATCCAAAAAGAGCGCTATGAAACTTTCAGTAAAGGTTTCTCGGACTATTCTTAATTAAAAGCATGTGTCACAAACCGGTATCGACAATTTGGAAGGGAGCGAAAGTCTCTGAAAGACGACCCCTGCAGTGGACGTCTTCCTGATGCAGTTAATCCGGAAAACATTCGCCGTGTGAAAATATGGTAAAGGCAGACCCGCGTATCACTTACCAGCAGATAGAAGAGTCCCTCCACGTCGGATTGACAACAGTCAGCACCATTTCGCAAGTTCATCTTCAACAAACGAAACGATGCGCGAGATGGATCCTTCACGTCACAGATGAAGAGAAAGAGTGAAATGGTGCCATGCAATGCTCGAAAGATACAAACAAGACGAATCACAGTCATTATCACTATGACCACCGAGACTAAAGAGTAGTCTAAGGAGTGGGTGCACAAAGGAGACCCTCTGTCGAAGAAACCGAAAATAGTTTCGAAGCGCTAGAAAGGTTATGATTGCTAGTTTCTTCTCTTGCATTGATCATGTGGCAACAATTCCGCTGCAACCTGGCAAAACTGTCAATACAGAAGGGTAGGTAACGAAGTGTGTTCCACAAATGCTGCAAAACTGGCTAGAAAAACGCCCAAGAAGTGACTTCGAGATATGTTGTGCCACCAGGACAGCGCTTCTGCTCATAGGGTAGTTCGGATTGCGGAGTTTTTTGCGAAACAGCGTGTCTCTCAATTTTGCTTCCTCCTTACTCGCCAGACATGGCTATTTGCGAAATTTTCGTGTTTCCTCGCGTGAAAAATGAGCTTCGTGAAGTTCGATTTTCTTGCGATGAGGATGTCGTATTTTCCTCATACGTGGAGTATTTTGGGTGTCTCCAGCGTCGAGTGGAACCAAGCCTTTTTTGGTTGGTTTAAACGGATGTATTTATGCGTGGCTATCAATGGAGAGTACATTGAAAAAAAAATCATAAACATTTTTATCCTAAACCCCTTATAGAACCCTTTCTATATCTGCATCTCAAGAATTTCTATATGTACCTCCTACTGCGACATTGACAGGAAAGGGGGGGGGGAGCAGCTGGCACTACAAGCTCAAATATGCGCGTCTGTCCAGTGAATCTTGTCTACCTTGCACTCTATAAGAACAGAGCATGAAAAATTCCTGTTTCTATTTGAAGGCCCCATGTGCATAAGCTGTTGGCTTAGACATAGTGTTCTGAGATTAATTTTGCATTATGGAATTTTGTTATTTAGCATCTCTTAATATTAAATTGTTCCAAATATAAAAACTTTCTTCGAATTTCATCGTATGAAACTTTAAAATAAAATTTCCAAAATTTCTTTGTATTATTTGTGGTCCCCTTAGAAAGCTGTTTTCACACCCCATTAACCCGATTGTGTTGTATCGCACGACGTTTGTCTCGGCCAATTTTTGTTTTTCCAATTTCGGAAAGGAAATCCAGGGGCTTGTTGAGGGGTCTAGAAATGAAAGGCGCAATTGGGGAACTGGATGGGGGGGTTGAGGAGGTGAGGGATAGTAATTGCGTTACAGAAATGAAGAGAAGGCTGGTTGGGTGGGTAGGGGGCAACATGGTGTTGGATTCCTTCTGTCCTCCTATAACTCGATCAGAGCCTTCCTCGCCGGACCCCTAAGGGTGAGGATGGAGGACGGGAGGGTCGTGAAAAGCCTGTTGATGTACTCTCCTGTAAAATAAGAAAAAAGAGAAGGCTGGTGAGGAAGAGGTGGAGGGAGGGATTGAGATTTATCTCGTCGTGTCATCTGAATTGCAATGTTGTTGCATCAGGTTCAAATCAATTACAGCGTAAGAAGGTAGAATCCCTACCTCTACCTACCCCCTCGTTTCCCTCATTTTCCCCATTTCAGCCGTTCTCCTTTTAAATATACATAGACTTACCTACATTTGCTCAAAATAAACGCAGAGGTGGAAGGTACTGTTGTAAATTTTGGAGATGTAGAAGTGTCAGAACTGTAGATATACTAAATGTGAAGAAAAAGGTTACTGATATAGAACCTTATTTTTTATGAAAGTGATACATTCGAAAAGAGCTATATTACAATAAATATATAAAATATTTTATTAGATTGTCTGACATCTATCATATCGAGGTCCAGATGCCCAGATTTGAGCATGTAAGTGGATTGGCAGCGTCAATAAAGTGTTGAAGGACTTATAAGTCAATGGAAGACTAGCCATTAAGCACACATTAACTTAGTTCTGTAAGCAAATTTATTGGAAGAAGATCTTCCTAGCGGAAATGTTGTTCCAACATTTATCTGGGCTCTGGAATGGCCAAGATAAATGACGGGAGTCATCTTCATGCTTGTTAAATCACTGCTGTGCCAACCGTGGGCGATGAAGAAGCCCTCACATGCAGGATTAAAATCCAGCATTGCAGGATGCACCTGGTCGGTCACAATATTCTGGTAGTTCGTAGAAGGCGCCCGACATTCCATGAATATCAGGGATCACCACCAGCAGAAAAATCTCCATCCCATGAAACCACCAAAATCTTGAATTGTCTTCATAAGCCATGCTCCCGCCAAACGTTCTGGCTACTGTTGCTACGTTTTCTTCCGGTTTCTCGTAATTCGTCAGACGACATAATCTTCTTCCAGTTTGGACGTGTCTAATCACGATGTTCCAGACCCCACTGTAGACGAGTTTTCCTGTTCTTTGCAGAAATTCAGGGGTTTTCGTAAGAACTATGCAACTCCGAATTGGATCCGACGCTTCAATTTTCAACGCATGATTCTGCTAGATATGGGTTGGAAACAGCCTTCGTCAGTTGTTGCACAGTGGATGCCCTGTTTCTTCCACCTCGCTCATGATTGAAAGACTTTGAGCCACAGTCACCTTTTTAGACAAATAATGTGGATAATTTTTCCATCGGTTGATTGCCCTGGATGTTGCACGTTTCGAGACTCTAGTCAGCTGCTTCCTTGCTTCAATCGTAGCTCCAGCTAGATGAGCACCAACAAGAGTTTCTTTTCGAAACCAGTTAGATCCTTTTTTCCCTGAGATGATCAAGTTCTGTAGATCAAGTTCCATTAACCAGAGTGTGTATAACAGGTCATTATTATCGGACTCAAATAATGTAGGAAGTTTCCATTATTTTGCCTAAAATTTATACAAGGAGCACTGCAGAAGTTTGTAGCTACAGACAACACAAGAAGTTTAGAACAAAAATTTTTCTTAATCTCTTTCAAAGTACTCTCCAGTGGAAGCATGCACATATTCATTCGTTTAAACCAATCAGAATGAGTCCATATATGTGGCGACGACGTCCTCATCGCAAGAAAATCAACCCCACGAAGCTTATTTTTCACACGAAGAAGTCGTAAGATAGCTAAGTGCAGCTAGTAAGGTAAGGTGGATGGCGTGTTTGGGTGGCATGCTGCTCCGCCAAATAATCCATAGTCGAACTGCTTGATGAGATTGTTCTGTTTACCTACAAGTGTAATTATCCCGGTGTTACAACTTTTTTAAATTTAACGTTAATTGATTTAATTGCTTAGCAGAGTTCTAAGTCGTGAAACAGGAGAGAGAACGGGAGACGTAAAATAGCTTTAAACATTTTTATTCATTACAACTTCGAAAGAATAAAACGGAAGATTTTGATTATGAATATGAATTTTCTGAGTTAAGTTCATACAGAAAAATGCAGGTATGATAATAATAAATTTAACGTCACAGTTCAGGTTAAATATCAATTGATTACAAGTTCGATGACTGCCATTAATTTAGGTGACTTTACGGCGATGAGTTCGGTTGACAGGGTGGACCCGGAAGTGGAGCGTAATCATTAACCTTCAGTAATGGCCGGTCGGGTGGCTCTTCTTTAAGATTAGTTTCCTTAGGCGCCGGGCAGGTACATCTGTGTACGACTGAGTGCAGGAGCTCGCTATGGTTCCAGGAATAAGAAGTGGCGTAATAAGTGGCAACCGTAGTACGGGAAAACGGCGACCTATTTAGGTTGGACGATCCGAAGGAGGGCACTGAAATATAAATCACAGGCATCAGATCTAGCTTGACCACTAATTCTTAATTCTATGACAAGTTTATATGTGGCACAAGTATCCAATAAAATGAGACTACCAAACGCCGACACGCTGCCTACCAAGCGCGGTAGGCCGATTGAGGCCTCATCGACGCTACCGGCTAAGCGAGAAAAAACGCAGGGACGACGCTGGTCCTGGGGGTCCTCCGGAATCGTAAAAGCAATATTGGCAATAAGGGGTGAAACTTCTGGCTCGGTCAACGACAGCTGGGCAAACGCTTCAGACAACTCGTCTTCCGACGGCGAGGCCTTCTCAGCTGGCGGGACGACGACGGGCGGCAAGCAGTTTACGCATAACTGCTCTTGAGCGGGGAAAATCTGGTTGGATGAATTAAAGTCCGGCACCAAGCCTTGTAATATTGTTCTCTCGTATTTATCAGATAAAAGTTTATTAGCAAAGTTACTGGCCTGTGTACGAGAGGTTTTGTCGAGGCATTTCGTCTCCTTCATATGTCTATCGGATGGCGGACTGCGGCGTCGCTCTCTCTCACGTCGGCTTGGAAATCTCCGCTGGCGAGGGCTTCTCCGCACTACGCTTCTGCGTCCTCCATTTTCGCCGGACGGGTAGAAGACTCGTGTAGCTCGTCGTGGAAAAACATCTCTTCTCTTTTCCAAGTTCGTAAAGATTTCTCCTTCAACGAGGCAATCCTTATTAGCACGGGAAGGGCGGCCTTGACTCGCCTGATTCTTGGTAACAGTCCTACGCCATTTCCCCGGAGCGAGACCGGTAGATTTTTCCGTACGTTCAATGTGCTCCTTCGCTTGATTTCCTTTCCATACTAACGACGCACCTTTTTTTTCTCCCCTTCTTCTTGTTTTCCGTCCCTTTTAAAAACTTTCTTCTGACGTCTCACTTCCTTCCCCCGCCGATCGACCAATCCCTCGCTTGATTTCTCGGCTTCTCTTCGGGATCGTCGACTCTTCTCGGCGGGGTCCAGGCGTTCAATTTTTTTTCCTTTCCTTTCTCTAATTTCATTCTCATCTTTGTTTTTCTTCTTTTGCTCAAAAAACGAGATGACACCCGGGCAACGCCGGGTCCTCTGCTAGTACCACAATAAACTTCCAAGTTTAGTTCTTGGATGTTTTTTCCTCCACTTTTACAGCACGTTTGGATCACGCTTTATCACGTGCATTAACAGTTTTTCCAGTTTACAGGGGAATGGTTGCTACATGACCAGTGCAAGATAAAAAGAGGTTCAGAATGACCAGAGATTCGAATTTTCTTTCCAGAGATTCGAATTTTGTTTGGTTTCTAAGTGGAGGATCATAGTTATAAAGCTTGCCATTACTAGTTAGGATGTTTTAAACTGACTGTTAGTGTGTTCGCCCTATTCGATTCTTTCGAGCATTTTATGGCACCATTTCAATCTTTCCTCTTTTTGCTCTGGCGGCAACACGTGGGGGATCCATCTCGCACATCGCAAAATAAACTCGCAAAATAGTGTTGACTGCTGTTGATCCGATGTGGAAGGACTCCTGTTGTTAAGTGATACCCGCTGGGGCTTGCCTTTCCCTTGTTCTCTTCACGGCGAATGTTTTCCGGAATGACTCCTGCATCAGAAGGAAGCCCACTGGGAGGATAGTCTTTCAGAGACTTTCTCTGCCTTCAAAATTCTCCATTCAAGTTTGTGACACGTGCTTACGATGGAGAATAATCCGGCTGTCCACAGCTCTCTTGAAATTTTCATTATGAATATCTCCTGTAGTCCGACAACGTTCACTTTGAGCCATCGTTCAGTTCAAACGAAAATCTGTCGTACAATGCAATTCGGGAAGATGTCATTTAAGGAGTGACTGCACAAAACGCTTAAAATAGTTCTGCAATGACCCTCGTATAGACCCATTCAAGATATATAACGTTTAAACTCCAAGAATTAGACCGTGAAAGTACTATTATAAGGAATAGCTCATTCTTTTTACGATTTTTTTTTTTCAGAAGTAATTTAGTGAATCTCAGTTCCTGACTCATTTCTTAAATGAGAATATCTGTTTCCACATGTGATCAAGAACCGCGAAAGTATACATTGCCATCGTATGGATTTTCTTACAATTGTTAGTCGCTTACGGATGTTTTTTACTGTCACATAATCTCAATTGTGACACTACAATATGTAAAATAATAAAACGTATTCAGCGAGGACATGAAATCTTCTTAATACTAAGAAAATAATGAGATGGGCTTTCGTCTTTATTTTAAAAGCTTCTATTCAGCCAATAAGCATTCATGGCAACCTCCTAAAACAGTTGTCTGGAGTTTAAAGGTTTTCGTTGAAGTTGTTGTTGCTTTTGTTGGTAAGAGTCCTTGTATACTCGGTTCGCCTGTAAAAATTTTCTCTTCCCCGCCCTCTAAGAGGATTTGACGGTGGAAAACCTGTTAGATTCTGAGTATTGAAAATGCTTTTGTAATTGGGGTCGGATTAATTTGGACTTAGTCTTCGCGGATCCTTCGCACACTTTCACTTCAGCGAGGAGGACGGTTGAGAAAGAATTACAGCACATTTTTCAGACTTATAAATTAATTTATTGAATTAGACAGATTTACTTGGTACGCTTGAATAGCTCAAATCTCAATTACCTTCCAAAGTGGCTGGACATTAAAAGCCTTTCAGGAATTCAATGGTTTGCCCGTTATAAAAACTTCATTTCTAAGCCTCTGCGAGAGCGCTTAAAGCAATTCCACTTCTGTTGATGAGTGAAAAGGCTCCATTAGGAATTATCTGATAAATTTTTAGGTTTTTAAGGGTTTTGGCTTAGGACGAAGTGGTGTTTCCTAAGGGGATCTAATTAATCTATACACCATTACTTGGTTAAATGAAGGAAGTAGATTCATTGATGAAAGCCTAGCTTTGAATACGAGTGCTTCGTAGGATAGGCCGCAATTTGATTCGTAAATCATACACATTATCTTCAAAGTATTCCCGTAATTAAGTCTGTAACCATCAGAAATGAGTTATTAGATCATATATCAGATAAACATATCCTCAGGAATTTTAATATTCAGGAAAGATTTATTTGTATTTCCATCAACCTGGATTATTAATTGAAAGGTAGACCATTTCGTGTTTGAAAATATTTTCAAATTGTCTAAGCATTTGCCAATTATTTTCATTACATCGTTATTTATATCCTTTACATTTGCAAGAATGTTGGCTAACCATGCTGAGTTCATGTGCAGTTACTGTATAAGTTCATATTGTTCTTGATTAATCTCCTAATGATTTCATATTGATGAATTCCATGCGATTTCTCAGCGGAGTTTATGATTAAAGAGGCTATGCTTATTATAAATTATCTAACTTGAAATGATCATTTTCACTTTACACATAATAATTGTGCGTAACTGGTTTAAAGTATCCAAAATGAGAGTCAGTAAAGTCATCAACTTGGACTGCCTGATGCGAACTTAAGAGACTTCTCATAATGATATGCTAAATTGCGAAATTTTAAAATTAGATTCGAAATATTGTCAGTTGCAATATTAGCCTTTTCTACCACCAAAATCAGAGGAACTATAATCGGGCCCGCCCCCCCCCGTATTCGCGGTTCTTTTTAGATACTAGCTTTCTACTTTCGTGGACACGTATTTCCTTATTCGCGGATTGAAGCTAAGGGTTTTTTTTCGTGAAGTGGTACACGCACACACTAAATACAGGTATTGGACATTGAAACTGAAACACCTGGTAGAAATCCAAAATCTTTATTTAATAAGGTGTTGGGGCACCGTGGGCAGCCAGCACAGCAGTAACACGTCTTGGGAAGGATCGGTAGAGGTCCTGCACAGTTTGCACCCCAAACCATTACTGATCCACCCATTACTGATCCACCTCCGTGTTTGACTGTGGGTGCCAAGCAGTCTGGGTTGTAGGCATCAGAGGGGCTCCTCCAAACGAATACCCTCCCTGTTGTTTGGAAGACAGTGTAGCTGGACTCGTCCGAGAATATGACGCGTTTGAGGTCATCCAACGTCCAGGTTTTATGCGTCCGGCACCACTGAACCCGCTTGGAGGCATTTGTACTACTGATGAAAGGCTTCGGTATAGCAACCCTGCCATGGATGTTGGATTTATGCAGGTAACGACGGATTGTCTTCGTGCACACAGGTTCCTGGAGGTGTGTATTCATTTCTGCGGTGATTTCTGCTGCGGTGGTTTTCCGCTTTCGTGCAATAATCCTGGTCAATGTCCTGACGTCTGTTTCCGACAACTTCCGTTTTCCCCTGCAGTTGCTCCTCCTGGACGTAGTTCGTCCTTCCTGTTCATATGCACACATCACCCTGGATACTGTAGCACGTGAGACATCACAAAGTGTGGCAGTTTTGGACACAGATGCACCTGCTAGACGCGCCCCCAACAATCTGCCCTCATTTGAAGTCGGATATGTCTCCCATTATAGCGCTCTGCATAGACAATTTGAAGCTTACTATCGAACTTTTCTACTGGAGTGACTACCAAGACCTCTGACACGTGATTCATTGATATGCATACGATTAATTACCTAGCAGAAGGTTCTATTCAGCCCCGGGGGTATCCAGTGCTATTTGCGAAGGTGTTTCAGTTTCAATGTCCAATACCTGTACATGCCATTGTAAAAACTTATTTTACGTTATCTTTACAGTACATATTAGATATTTTAATATAAAAATGTGTATAGCACGAATTAAGTGTTAATAAATTTCAGAAGCTTTAAGGAAATTGGCTTTTTTAATAACGCGGGCCCTTTTTTATTATTTTATTCACTAAGAAGATTACAAAGAACTATATCATGCGTTGCAACCACAGCAAAAACTAAGATAACAAAAATGTCTTAAACGTCTTAATTAATGCACGTATAATATAAATATATTTATGTTACTGCTGTACTTTGGGTTATGTTTGTGTTTTGATATTTTATAAAACATACATTATTTTTTATAATTGAAATTCGCCTTTTGCTTTATTTTAACAAAAAGAAAGTTGCAATAAATTTATTATAGTAAAACAGTTTTTTTTTAATTTCTTCACTCCGTATTCGCGGATTTAGTGTTGTTTTCCGTATTCGCGGGATTTTTTTTACATAACCCCGACTGCTTCACCCATACCGAAGAAGAGAAAAAAAGCTGAACTTGGCATCATTAAAACACAAGCTGAAATAACGGTTTCAACGTACAACTGGAGAAAAACAAGGTTAGGTTAGAGAAGAAGATACAGAAAACCATAGAATTGGAAACCATGTTCAAGAAGAAGAAACAAGTGGTTGTGCTCCCATTCAACCAAAACTTCATGGTACTAGTTAACCACAAAAGTTCTTGCCGTTTTTATGTTGCCATAAAAGGAAGTGATAGAAGATATGCAAATGAGTGACAGTGTCGTCCAAAATCTGTCAGGGGGGAGCAGGAAGGTTAGCCTATATAAATTCAGGGCTGTTGGACATTCATATCAGTCACATCTCGTGCAGAAGTGAAGACAAATAGAGGTATCGAAAGAGATGGTTAGGTGCTGTTTGCTTTATGACTTCAAGGTGGGCTTGTCAGCAGCAGCATCACGTCGCTGAATGTGTCTTGCGTTTGGGGATGATGGTGTGAAGGAACACACCGCAAGGCATTGGTTCCAGAAATTCAGGTCGGGAGAATTTGCCATTTCTGATGAACCCAGTAGTCTATTGTATCTGGTGGACTAGACGCCAAATGGTTCACTATGAGCTGTTATCAAATGGCCAAACCATCACTGGGGACCTGTACTCCCAGCAGTTGGTATGTGTGCAACAGGCATTGCAGCAGAAGGAGCCATCATTGGTGAATCGCAAAGGGGTACATTTCTTTCATGGCCACATGTGGCGCGGGTGTCCAGTGAATCCATAGAACGGCTTGGCTGGAAACTTTGTGTCATCCACCTTACTCACCAGATCTTGCTCCAACGAATTATCACCTTTTCCATTCTCTGGAAACCATCTTCGTGGAAAATCCTATACCAATGATACAGATCTGCGAAAGGCACTCACGAACTTCTTTGAGTCCAAGACCAGCAATTTTTACACCCAGGGGATTGATCAACTGGAGACACGTTGGCAGAAGGTGCTAGATGCCAATGGGGATTACTTTGGGGAGTAGCGATACGCTACTTTTTGTGTACATCATTTTGTTTTCCGGAATTAAAAACGGCAAGAACTTTTGTGGTTACCTAGTATTAAGAGAATTTGTAAAGACTTTAGCTAAATAGCTTTTAAGAGCAGTAACACCTTAGAGAAAAGCTAAATAAGATAAAAGATATAATTCTCAAAGAAAATTGCAGGCGTCTACAAATTCGATTGCGTCACGTATGATAAGTATTATCTGGGATATTCGAAGAGAGCTGTGAAAAAAATGCACGATAGAATATTCGTGGACCATATGCTTAAACAATTGAATTATTTTATAACAGATTTATTCAAAATCCTGCATGCCTGCAAAGATACTAAACTTTTTGAGTCTACTGAATAGTTAAATATAGGCAATCTAATCAGCTACACGCATGCTCGTGATTTCTGCTTCGATTCCAGATTGCGAATTTTTTCCCCGTTTATGTTTTCGTCTATTTTTAAACAAATGAAATTAATTAAAACAAATGATTAATTAACATCAATGACTGCATTGATTTAACTGTTGTGCTCAACTGTGAATTCAACGATTTTTGCACCACACGGCATTTAAAAATTTATTTAATTTAATGAAAATAGTTTGAATAAGATCGTCTATGTCTATATTCTTTCTATGAGGGTTCAAAAAGTTTTGCTTCCTGTTCTGTAACGCGTTTATTAATTAATGAAAATGAAAGATATTACATTCAAAAGAAACTTTGAAATATCTCCTCTTTGACATGAAGTTTTCAGTTTCACGGTGGCGCCACTGATATCGAAACACTCACATGCAAAATGACGGCCTACATGGACGTACGGTTAAAGCGGCGAGCTCTAATCGAATTTCTAACAGCGGAAGGCGTTCCACCTATCCATACCCACCGTCGAATGAGTGCTGTTTATGGGACAGCGTGTGTTGACATTAGCACAGTCAGGAGATGAGAATATACTGTACGCACGGACAACACGCGTCGAGTTTACACGACAACGACCGCAGTGGACGCCCATCCAGTCCAGAAAACGTGGCACTTGTTGACGAACAGATTCGTAGTGATGGTCGCATTAAGCAAATGGTGATTGCGGGCGTTCTTACCATATCACTTGGAACAATGAATCACATCATCAACGAGGAATATGGGTTCAAGAAAGTGTGTTTCAGGTGGGTGCCTCGTCAACTGACAGTCGACAAAATTTGGCGCGTTACGAAGCAGAGGGTTCCATCAAATGCCTTTCTCCATCAAATCGTCACTGGGTTCATCACTACGACTCAGACAACAAACGCCAGTCCATAGAGTACAGGCATACGAGCTCCTCTCGTTTCAGGAAATTCAAAACACAGATATCAACTAACAAAGTCATGGTCACCATCTTTTGGGACAGTTGCGGTATAGTTCTGATTGAATTTTTTAAACGTGGCACAACGATAACTCAGCACGCTACGTAGAGACGCTGAAGAAATTGCGTACACGTCTGCTTGGAATTCGTTCGCAAAAAAATGCCATCATTTAACACGAGTACGCTCGGCCTCACACAAATCGGGAGACAACCGCCGCGTTGCAGAAGATGCAGTTCCGGGATGTTTTGTCTTACCCTCCTTATAGCCCGGACCTAGCATCATGTGACTTCTGGCTATTCCCGAAACTGAAGAAACACCTGAAGGGCATGCGCTATTCGTCTGACTAAAGGGTCATCAATGCAGTGTCTCATTCTTCTTCGACGGCATGCAGAACTAGAGTAGCGATGGTGGAAGTGCCTGTGGGCACTATATCGAAAAATGAAGTGCTCTTCGGAAAGAGGATATTTCAAAGTTTCTTTTGAATAATAATAATAATTAGAAACTGGAGATAGTCTTCCAAACAGAGGTAATAATTTTTCGATTGAAAAATGGAAGGAAAAATTCTGCGACCCGGATTTGAACCATTTTCTTTCATCAATTATTATCTTTCATTTTCATCAATTATTAAATGAGCTACAGACCAGGAAGCAAAACTTATTGAACGATCCTCGTAAGTCTGAAGAGAGTACTATTCTCATTCAACATTCGCTACTGAAATTTATGAGTCTATTTGTGATATGTCCGGAAAAAAATCGGATTTTTAAAGATCATCCCTTTGTCATCATCTATAAACTCGAGTTCAAGGTCTCAAGTTCATGAACTTTGAAATTCGTTTTGCAAGCAAGCGCATTCTCAACAGATTTTAATTTTACACAATATTACAGAGGGTGTCCATAAAAGATTTGTATTATAAAATATTGAATAACATTGAATTAGGTGTCGTTTTCAGCATGTTACCAAAATTTTTTATCTGATCTATACATTTATTACAGAAACTGCTTATAAGATGCATAGAAAAAACAACAGATGTCGTCTACCTTAGAGAAAGCCCTGTATGTGGTAGTATGGCTTGCCGAAACAAAATCATTAATCATCGTTCAAGATACTGGTTCTTAGGGTAAACATCACCAGATAAAAGATCGAGTAATGCCTGGATGAACGCCTCTCCAGAGACTTTCTGAACAATAGAATGCACCTTCACGGTAGACGCCATCTTTTATTAGGTCGATACCAGTGCCTCCTATGAGTAACTTTTGCAATCAACAAATAAATCAGAAAAAGTTTTGGAGTTTCTTTGTAATATGCTGAAAACGATACATGATTGCCATTAAAGTTATTAAATATTCTTATAGTACAAATCTTTAGGGCGCCCTGTATAATGTTCATTTTCTCATAAAGTTCAATAATATTGTGTAAACAAAGTTTAAATGTATGAAGATATTGTGAATAACTTTCTCCTGATATAGCCACTTTTGTTTCTCTTTTGTGTAGATTGTTGAACGCCAACAAGATTTCGTGCATCAGAAAGGACACGTTCGCTGATCTGCACAGCCTCAATCTCCTGTAAGTAGGAATATTCCCTATTGATTTCTTCTTCTCTTCTCCCAAAAGCCCTCTCTCTCTCTCTGTGCCCCTTTTTCCTCTTACCCTTATACATAAAATAAAGGGCCGAAGAGCTCTTTGCGCCCCGTTTTCTCTTTTCTTTGCCTGCCTTAAACTGCCATGCCATCAATCTTCAAATAAATATGCAATGATCAGAGGGTGAGGGTCCACTTTCACTGCGCACAAATTTTTAATTCTAGTGTTTTCAGTGGATCTAATTTATAGTTAAGGTGTTTTCTAGGGTGGGGGTGAAGAATATTTTTTTCCATCTGGTTAATAATAAAACATTTGACTGAAATCTTGTATCTTGCTGAATGGTAGGAAAAATGTTCCGAGTGGGGAAAAAGTTTGAAAAGAAAGTAGCGTACGATTACCCATTTAGAACTTCGTATCTGGAAATTATTTGCGATAATAGGTATCGAGAGGTGGATAAAAAAAAGATGTAAAAAAAATCTTTTTATTTTGTTTTATTTTTTTTTTTACAACTCGCTCTCGCTCGGCTCTCCAGTGTTCGAAGCTGTGAAAGTTGAAACCTTATCTTTTGCGTACAAAATTGAATCGACCACCCGGCGACGGCTCTTGATAACTGAATGATTAATACGTGATAATTTATGCACCAGTTCATCGATCATGGAATTTCATGAATGTCATCCAAACGGGGAAGGGGATGATGTCGGAAATGGCGAAGGGGTGGTAGGAGAGACGTTTAGAACCTTTTGATGATGGGGAAAGGTCAGAGAAGGATGGCCATTAATAAGTCTTACTGATAATTCCAAATTCACTCGTCAAATTGATTATTAATCGACAGGGAACTCTCTCTCTCTCTCTCTCTTTCTCTCTAAGTGCTAATGGATTCCCGCAAATAACTTTTTAATATAATTATGTCGAAGTTATTTTCCAGTTTTTTTTTTCTCTTTTATTCTTCCTCTCCATTTAACCGTTAGAAAACTTTGCACTTAAGGTCATCATAAAGAACGCCAAGCTACAAACAAGATTTGATTGAGTTTAAATTTGTATATATTCATAATGAAAGCGAATAGACTACTGAATTGGAAACATTTAATCCAAATTACCGCACGTATGCTAATGGACATGAATTCCACAAGATGTTTAAAAGTATTGATGCGTTTGCAAAATTTGGTACTAATTTCAAAAACCCGCCGTTTATTTTTCATGAGCCCCATTATAAAAGGATCGGCCTCGGTGGCTTAGTGGTTGCGTGATCGCCTCTGATGCCCGAGGACGCGGGTTCGACTCCGGACGAGGATTTTTTCAAGGGGAAAATCCTGAGATCACGCACTTCCTTTGGAAGGGAAGTAAAGCCGTTGATCCCGTGTAGTCGTTTGCCAGCTGCACGTTAAATAACCCTTGCGAGGCAAAATTTGCGGCCCCTATAAAGCCGTCCTGAAATGACCATGGCAGTTGAAAAGGACGTTAATACCAAACAAAGCACGCGAGAAAACGTGCTAAAACAATATTACTTACTTGCTATGCAATAGAACACTGTCTGCTATACTTTCGAAACTGGAGGTCTTAGAAAAGACCGCCAGAAGAAAAGTTATTGGCGGATTTTACGCAGAGAACAAGGAGATGGACAAGTCTTTTACTGTAAACTACCTTTCAAAAATGGGCAAACCTCGCCAAACCCTTAGAACATTATTTCTGATATGGAAATGGAAATCGCCAGAAAGGGAACAGGTGAGTCTTGTCGCAAAGTCAAAAACTGACGCTGAAAGTAAGATAAAAATGGTGGCTGAAAGTATTGGAGTCTTGAATAAAACACCGAGAAAATTTGTTAGAATCTCGAATCTCCCATATATTGAAGGATGAAACGTAATTGCAAAGAAACGCATTTCTGCGCCCATATTCACACATAAATAGCTCGTAACCCAAATAAATAAATAAATAAATAAAAATTAAACAACCTAAGAACGGGCGTCTTCAAAGCAAAATGAGACATTTCCATTTAGAATGGACGATGAATCGTATTTAACGGTAGATGGAAGCGACTACGCAAATAATAATACTTATTACCATCTTACTGTTAAATATAAACGTCACACCAAGTTTCGGACGAAGGCATTCGAATGGACAACTATATCGGAGAAAGTACGTTCCAGAGTGTACATATTCCAATCTGGAAACTCTATTAGTACAGATATTGACTCCGAACATTGCATGCGGAGAACTCTTGCTCCCTTTATCAAAAAGAACAATTCAGATGGTAACTTCAGAGTGACCCAAAAGCCAGGAAAAACTTCAAAACTCAATAATTCGCACACGAATGCAGATAAAAAGATTCTGTTTGCACAGAAAGGAGTACTTTTTGCGTGAAAAACTACCAAAAACTTAATTTTGAGTTGAATTCTCTTCTCTTTCTGAGCTCTTCAGTTTGGAGCAAAATAGCGCGTCAAGTGAATGAATAGTCAAGGAAAATATCACTTTCCTTGCTAGCAGATGGGATGTGGGCAGTTGAGCTGCCAGTACTCGTGGAGTGGGAAAAAAGTATTCTGCGTGTAGTTGAGCTCAATCCTTATTAATAAAGAAATAAAATACACTGACATACTGAAGATGGCTACTTGGTAGCCGAAATGTATACATATATGATACATATTAAACTTCTTTTGTGAACAAGTGGAGTTTCCTTCCTCTCTTTCTTTGAGCTCAATCCTTCCACAAGCACGACAGCTCAATCTTGGTTTTCTTTCACCTTTTACATGTTTCTTCTTTACCATCGCTTAAACGCGTCATTTCGGACACATTCTATGACGAAAATTGTTTATTTTGGTCCCCTCTACCCCCTGTAAAATTGTGCCAGATATTTTCTGAACACCCTGTATATAAATAATAAAATGGCAATGAAAAGCAATATTTCATTGGGAAGAAGACAAAGTAGATATACCATCCTTAAACAGAGTCTTTCGATATATTTTATCCCATCAACGTTGGTGCAATCTCTCAGCATTTCTTCGGAATATTCCCTTTATTGATATCATACCAATTCGCTTGGTATTAGTCCAATGGGTTCAGTGAAATTTTCTTGATGACTGGCAATCCGATGAATATAGTTGAAATCAGGCTAATCTGAACCCAATCTCTGTCCGAGAGCCAATATGACGACTTGTAGTGTCTGTAAATTGCGCCGAAATTCACTGGGGCTTCTTAAGTTCACCTGGCCTCTTCCTTAAATCTATGAACCGATCAGTTTCCCGTAGAATAGCATATGCTTGAAGCGAGGCCTACGGTGTTGATCTGACATAGGAGTAGCCCCTGTTTTGCTTTTCGTAACAATTAAATAGTGCGAGGTGTTCGTAAAAATTTGCTTCATAAGCCATTTCACACGGGAGAAGTGAATAATATCTGTTTTTTTAGTGTGTTGCTCCTACTTTTTCCATTGCTCTCCTAATCGCTGAACAACTCGAGAGAATGTTAGTATTGTACATCATAGATCGAACGAAGCCTTCTATGAAGGAATGGGCACAGGCCTGTTTGAGGTGCTTGCGCACTTCGACCAGCACTGGTTACTGGATTCAGGACGACCAAATGTTGCCTTTTGTTCAGCCTTCTGAAGACCCCGACTAATCCTTTAAGACAACAATTCCCGAATGCACAGAAATACTTGTATCCTTATTGACAAAGGTGCATCGGCAGAAACGCATACAATTTAGTCACGGTTTCTGCTCTATCGAGTGGATGAATATTGTCCTATTTGGTGCGAAACCTACGAAAAGCATCACCCTGCAATCATTATTGGAAGAACGCAAGCTGGTGATTGCAGCATCATGTTCTGAGGTATGCTTTCTTGGCATTATCTGTATGCACTGATACCCCTGAAAGCCACTCTCATCGGATTTCGTTTTTTATCTATTGTTGCGGATCAGTTACAGTCATACATGTTGACTTTCTTCCCTAGGTCGGATGGATAATTCTAGTTGGACAATGCGACATGTCTTACGGTTAGAATCGTTGGGAATGATTGGAGGAGCACGACAAAGAATTACAACCATTTCCTGACCAGTAATTCCCTAAATCTAAATCCACTCCAGCACTGTTGGGATCACCTCGATCTCCATGTTTTTCCACCCTCTCCCACGCTGTCTAGCTCCTGTCTGTTCTGCACACGGCAGTTTATCTGATTACTTGTGGTCATAATAACGTGGCTCGATTGTGTCTATGTTCACTAATTTCGGTCTGCCCTTAAAACTTTATGGACAGAGCAATAACTTCTCAATTTGATACCAATTACGAGAAAGATCTCTTGGAAAGTTTATTGGGAGTCGGATTGCTGATTACATGTTTCCCTTTTACTCATCACGCGTTCGATCGATGGGATCGATTAACAAGGCCCCTCATTGCTTTGAGAAATTTGGTTTGTATCTAAAGAGGAATTTAGATTCGATGAATTACTTTAGAATTTTTCGGGTTCTTTTATACTTTATTTTAACATTTAATTACTTTTTAATTAGCTGAAGCTCACTTTTGCCCCAGAGCTTGCTAATTAATTGCCGAGATCTTGAGAGAAAAGCGACCGAAGATTTCAACATCTATTTTGAATTGTTAAGTTTTCTAGCAAATTGGGCAGTTTTTCGGAAGAAAATTTGTTTATTTGACTAATTATGTTCCCCCGGGAAATGTGAATGTAAAACATGGAGGAAATGACATGGACTTGTCTTTTGCTGAACATTATGTAGCTTATTAGGACCGTTAATCTGGTAGAATAGTGGATCCCACCACTTGATGGAAGTCCTCCGTTGCTCTGGTAAGCGCTTTTGAAAGACCAACTTGGTTAATACATGTCGGTGTTTGTGTATCAGCTTGTGTGCTCTATCACCGTCATATCAACGTTTCCGCATATGTAGGTTTCCACTTTACAACTAATCTGTATGGACCCTATAATTAACGCTCTCATCACATGGTTTTATGTAAAGCATGGAACATCAGTCTTTTAGAAGTGCCCTATGAATATATAATTCGATTTGCAGATATACACTGAGTGACCAATTTATTACGAGGGTCACTTGTAAAGCAATGCATATGGTTGATGCAATCGTAACAAATTTTGCACCATTTGTACTTGGTCTCTTGAGGCATCAGCACGATTATGTTATTCTTCACTAGTGTATGATCTCTTTTTATTACAAATTTTTGAAATCGTCTGTGCAGGCATCACGAGTACTGTGATTTAGAAGATCAAAGAACGTGGCAAAACTTCAACCGAAGATCATGTGCCTTGCATGATGTTTGTGGTGATCAGATAGTGGATGTTAGCGCTGCATCCTATTAGGTTACACATTTCCATACACCCAGATTTAATACACAATCTTTGATCTTCTGCGGTCACAGTACACGAGACGCCTGCACATCTCACTTCAAAAATGTCACACAAAAAATCATACACTAGCGAACTAAAACAAACACACATGTTGAGGCCACAAGAGTTCAACTACAAATGGTGTAAAATTTGTTACGATTGCATCATCCTTGCACCATTGCTGTCAAGGTGTGCATTACTTTTGAGATGGCCCTCGTATGACCATCTTCCCAGTACTTTGTTTGTTGGGCCACCTTAGCCTTTAATACTGCGTCGATTCTTCTTGCATGGACTCCCCGAGATGTCGATAGATGGTTTGTGGAATCAGAGATCATAGAGAATGGACATGTTTGAAGGACATATCTGACAGCAAGATATTTTTCCAGCAAATCTGCTACGAGAACGAAGGGAATGCCTGATGAATGCCTGGTTTTCCACTGATTTACTATGCCAACCCGTATACAAAGGGAGTCCAATAAAATATTAAACATTGTTCCCCATTCATTGGTTTGTTTGTACAGTATTACCCAGTGCGTAGTCATATGCTTAGGTTGATAGCGTTTGTTGCAAAAGCAAACTAACTAAACTGATGGACGGGCATGTCAGATTTAAAAGTGTTGTTGAAAATGTATGGGACTGTCTCCTTTCGTTTCGTTAGATTTCGTCTCGTTTTGGGAAAATTTTATTAAGAGGGAGGAAACACTTGTTTCTCGCTTGACAGTTGTACTGTGTTCACGAGATTAATGGCTCCTGTATTGAAGGACAGTGGACAGTTCTTCCAATTCCACCCTCCTCTCTCGTGGCGTCCTTAATATTTGCCGTCAGTTCATTTGTCTTGCACTGCCGCCGCCATTTGCATTCCGGGAGCTTAAACAAATAGCTTTGGCACGAGGAAGCTGACACTGATGAATCGCAACTCGGAGCCAAGGCATTCCCTCTCACCCTCGAACCGAGATCCCCTCCCCGAGATCGTTATCCGAGTCGAAACAGCAGCAGCAGCAGCCGCCGTCCAAGAGGATGGACAACAAAGCGTCTTCGCTCCAAATCCTCGCAACAACAATTAATCGGGGGAATCGTAGGAAACAATCTGCGAAACGCCTCCTTTGATTGTGGGGGATGGAGGGAGGCGGCTGAAGCCGAAATCAAATCAAGCCATCCATTAACTACCAGGCGACATCCGCTGAATAAATACAGGGAAAAGGAAAAGCGGAGACGGAATAGTTTAGCCACACACCCGCACACATTGATAGATTCTTTTGAAGGAGATGGTGCTTTTAATTAGGAAGGGTCACTCGTATTGGATATTTTTTTCAATTAAAAATAATTTTTAAGTCAGGATCCTTTTGAAATTTTTATAAATAAATTCATTTTTTTTATCCATCAATTCCAGCTTTCATCAGCGTTTCAAACACTGCGCATTGTACAGTCCGCTTCTAAAGCTTAGATACTTTCCAACTAAGCTCCTGTTTCTGGATGGAATATTAACCATGGTAGACATAGCGAAAATGCTCAAAGCAACGGATAGAGAATCTCTCCAAGTTATTTTTACCTACTTTACAGGTGTTTCTTAGGCCCACTCTGTATTGACACTTTCCAATATCTGACAGTCGATGCCAGCGATTGCATGAATGACCCTCTCTCGCAACTTAGACGTCACACCATAAGAAAACATCACATCGAGTCAGGCCATCTAATCGTGGAAGCCACGGAAGAATAATTCACCCGTGTTTTCATTATGACTGCCTTCTACCAGCTAAATTTACAAGCACGCCAAGGTGCCTATTACGAATACAAACTTTGAGCGTTACGTTTCTCTCTACTTCCGACACCCTGGAGGGACTTATGAATCACCCTGTATATATCGTCTGTCTAAGAAAATAATGTGCGTTATAACTTTTTCGCAACACAGAGTGGGAAATTTTTGTTGCAACAATGGTTATCATGTTCTGTATCGCGCGAGAGCAGACTAATTTGAATGCAAAGAGTTTTAGCACAACTGTGAAACAGCAATCAGTGCGAAATATGCAAATCGTTTCGAAGCAGTTTTCTTGTGTTCGCACGGGGAAATTCCTTAAATGTCGCAAGCAGCCCCTCCACGCTACATGAAAAAATCAACGGCATTTGTAAGGAAGTGGGTGAAGCGTTTTGAAAAATATCAACGACCTACCGGAACGAGGCGTAACAAGAAAGACCACTAAACAATGAGACAAGCAGGTCATAGAGACCTTCATGAAGAATCCGCAAAGAATAAACTTGTGGGGAGGACAGGAAAAACTGAGACGTCAAGGTACTAAATTGTTTCTGAAGACAATAATAACAACTAGTTTGTGGGAGGAAAAAAACATAAAATGGAGGAGTACGGTGAAGAAACGTCTCCAATGGGCACAGGAAAATATGGATCGTGATTGAGGCAAGGTCCTTTTCTCGGATGAATCCTTGTTTTGATTACGTGATTCCCCACGTCGAGCATGATCATCCCTCACAAACAAAAATATGCACTGTACCATTTAGCACCTTGTAAAAGTGCATGGCTCGGGTTGCTTTTCAAAAAATAGATATTGGAATTTGCGCATTTTTACAAAGAATGACCCAAATCTTCAAAAATAGTTTGTTTCCATCTGTTCAATGATTGCACGGATGGACAAACACAAACTGGTTTCTTCTTGAGGACAATGACCCAAAACATCGTAGTAGGCTGTGTACGCACTGGAAGGCACAACATGACATTGCATAGTTAGATCGGCGCCTCAGTCACCTGATGCCAACCCCAAAGAAAATGCATGGTATTACATGAAGCAGGAATCACATCTGATTCGACAAATTCGACAGCTTTGGAAGTGTTTATCTCTAGAGTTTGCTGTCAGCTTAGTAGAAAACATGCCCTGGAGATGTCAAAGCATTATTAACAACGACGGCGATTGGACCACTTACTAATAGTCAAGCGACATACACATATATAATTCTATCTGAAGTTTGTCTTCTTTTTTTCCAAATATAAACATTTTTAAAGTTATAGCGCTCACTCTTTTCTTAGACAGACGGTACAATAAGAAGGCATAAGAGTATTTTTCATTATAATCTCCTCCGCAGTCAAATATTGATTGATTGCACGGTCATGCATTTACCACTGTTTTCACTTCGAAACTTTTATTCTCCTCTTCCCCCTTACGATCGAGACATACGACATTTTTCTGGTCTACATGACGTCACAAAATAACGAGTAGCGCGAAAGAGTTTCGGAATCGTGACGAATACGTGATGTCACACATTGCAAAAAGTGCTATCGCCGTGTGCAATTGGTTTGGCAGGGCAGATAAAGGGGCATCGTAATGGAATACGAATAAGAAAACAAGAGCGATCGTAACTGAGCGAGTTTGATAAAGTGATAGCGATATTCAAGGGCATCTAACTGCAACTTCTGCGATACATCGAGCGGTTGGAACGGGATCACCTGATCTAAATGTTTTAGATTTTACATTTGGTATCAATAAAAAAAGCTAGTCTACAGCGTTGACTTCAATACACGTGATAATTGATACGGCCAACGGATAATTGATGCGGACATTCGTTGGATTGAGGCTCAAGGGCACATTTTGAGCATCTGTTGTTGTACTGAATCGTATACTTTCTTATGTTTTTAAATTAAAAGTTAATTATAAGTTCATAACATGTGTTTTGTTTACCTGTTTGCTACTTAATAAAGCTTTGATCTGTTATAGTTCTGTACCTAATTGGAATTTGACGTATGTACATAGGAAATTTTTGTTCAATTTGATCTCTCCAACAAAATGTCAAAGTTTTTTACACTCATTGTCACTCACCCTGTATTATCGGACAATAATTTTTTGCCTGATTCGAGAGTTTCTGCCTGAATTTTTCTATCGACATCCGCAGCCTTTCTAGACATCCGCACGAGCTGCAGTCTGGTATGCACAAAACTGGAATCTTATTTGATAGAACTGATCAGATCCCAATTTTTTGAACACCATCTTCATCTCCGATGAAGCCACTTCTCGTGTGTTGTAGGGCTGTGAGCATCCACGCGAAATCATGGAGCATGTGAGAAAGTGAATTTATGATGCGAAGTAATATTGAACTTGACAATTGGGCCGGTCTTCCTCATGGAAAGCACCGTAACGGGAAACACGTGTCTAGATATGCTGCAGGAATACGCCTTTCACAAATTGAAACAAATCCAGCCGTACATCATTTTTCAGCAGGACGGAGCTCTACTTTAATGGGCACATTATGTGCTGAATGCTTTAAATGGCAAGCTTCTCAATAGATCAGAGGATGAGGTGGACTAATACTGTGGCCTCCGCGTTCTTTTTCTTTTTAGGGACACATAAAGGATACATTTATGGTAATAGAGTGTAGGATTTCCAAGAAATGCGGACACGAATTGTGAACGCCATCGCTAGTGTCCCTACCACAATGCTGCAGTGCTTCTGGACATGCTCGGTATCAGGAAAGGAGCACATGTAAAATGCTAGTGATTTTTGTTTTCAAATTATAACATATATAGAACCTATAATTACCATGAAGTTACCAAAGTACGCAATAAATACTTCTTGTAACAAAATCAAATCAGGGCATTTCAAATGGGACCCTGTATTATTGTATTTCTTGGAGTTTCGTACAAAGAACAGTGTTTAGAAAAAGGAGTCAAAAAATTAATTCACGAATTATTCTATGGATGAAAAACTTTTTAGTTTGAAAAAAGCAATGTGTAAAATAAAGGAATGTATTAAAGGAATAGAGGCCTGGTCTCAAATAAAATTTAAAAGCCTGGTCTCAGTTACTGGTCCGGGGTGACGTTTGCAATTTTCAATTGAGGCCGGGGGCCTCTAACCGAGAAAATAAGGTAATTTATATTTTTCAATCCAATTAGCAACATTTTGCACAGACATTTGAGTTTTTCAAGGACATTTTATTCTCATCTATGTATTATTAATATTTCTGTATCATGTGCAAAAATGAATGAATAATTCCCTGTACTTCACCAAATCATTCATATAAATATTAAATAACTTGGGACTCTTTACGGCACTCCACAATGTGCTAAATTGTGTATCAATCTGTATACTTTGGATGCATTCATTAAAAAAACCCTTCAACACCATAAAATCTTTCCTCTAATACCATAAATATCAAGTTTTATAATTAAAATATTGCGATCAACAAGATCATAATGCTCAAAAAGTTTATTACTGAAACCTATGAGTCTCGATGCCTGTGCGTGTGTCTGCAAAAAAGTTTTGACTTTTTGAAATATTCACTTCGGGTCAAATCATGAGAAGTAGAATAGAAAAGTATCAAAGGCAAAGAGACGGAGGATCCTTCGTCTCTAAGCCTTCATTGATAAAATTAAGTTGAAAATCTAAAAATCATGAACTTTTCAGTTTTAGAGCAGAGTTGGCCCCATCCACTTTTCAGGATATAAGATAAAGATGATGCTTATCTTGTATATGCCTATGGGTGTTAAAAATTGATAAAGAACATAATAAATGTGTCGTTCACTTATTTTACAAATTTATTCTTTTATTTGAAGATCTGACATAAGCTTAAATTTGTTACTATTTAGCCAGCTTTGATAATGGTGTAAAACTGAAACGCAAGAGTATCCGTATGTATTACCTCTGTTACTTAATACTAAATAAATGTTCGTTAAGGGTCGAAATTGCACCAATAGATCTTAGGAATCCCAAACAAGTGCTAAAACATGTGAAGAAGATAACCATATAAAGTCCGAGAAGAATAAGAATAAACTTGTAAAAATGAATTAAAAGTTTCCTTTGATTTGTTGCCAATAAGTTGATTGTTATTGCTCCTTTTTATTAAGTTGGAAATTTATAGATTAAAAAAAGTTTATAAAATTATGGGGAAACATGAGCAACATTGTTAGAAAGGGAGGTGATATAATCAAAAAAGATGAAAATCGAAATAAGAGGGAGTTCATTTCACGTTTTTTCCAAATATGTGGCAAACAACAGTGATGACATTTCGGTTAGGGAAAGGAAGCAGAAGACGCGGAGTAGATTGAGTAGAAAGAAGTGGAAGGAAATTAGATTGAAAGAGAGATGAAGAAGGAGAAGAGGAATGGGTGGAGGGAGGATAAACCTAAAAAGAGAGCAGAATACCGGAACGAAACTGATGATATTAGTGTCGGGTGTTTTGGAACGAGCTTTGGGTCTCTTGGAACGGCGCTCGTGGCTTGGCGATCGAATCATCAGGACTCCATTCGCGGCAAATGACATTACAAAGCACTTGCCACCAGCGCCTGAACAAGTGTTGATTGGCCAATTCTTCTCAGTTTCTCCACTTCATCATGATCGCGGGGGCCACCCACAAATTCACTTAGGGAGAAGCCAACCCAATCTAGCCTTTCTCCCAACCACCGCCGGGTGACTTCCTGGACCTTGCCACTGGGGGTCGCCGGCGACACCCGATGAACCCGAGCGACACACCCGGCAACACTAGTCATCATTCTCGTTCATTCGATTTGAAGGGTGACACAAAGAAGGGAAAAAGAGAAAGGAGAGAGGGGGTTGGGACCGAGAGGTTCCTCTGTCATAAAATGTCAACTTCTCCTAGTGATATCGAGTTTCGGTTTTCCCAATCGATTTCTTCCTTCGCCTGCTGGGCTCTTCATGGCGGAGGCGGTGCTGTTGTTGTTGTTGTCGGGATAAAAGGAGGGAGGTGGTGGAGGAATGTGATTGTATCGATAGGGACGGAGGTCGAGGAAGAAGAAAAGCGTTCTAACTCAACTCGAAAGTGACTGATAAGAAATGAAAACACGAACAACATCGACAGCTTGTATTAACGTGAAAACGAAATTACACTCGAGGTTGATTATGGAGTCGCTCTTTTTCCCATTCGCCTTTGTTATTCATTTAAGAAGCGCTGGAAACGATAAGAAACTGAATAGAACCGCATTAGTCTGCATGGGTCTATCAGTACAGTTTTTTCTGGGACAAGATAAGTGCTCTAAATTAGGCTGCTAAAGTATGAATTACATATTTTTGTGTCTAATTTAATAAAAAAGCATTGCGCAATTAAGCTTAGGTATCACTAGAGAAGGTACCCGCGGCTTTGCTCGGGTTGGTTGAATATAGCAAAATCATGCTATTTAGGGTAAATTTCATAATAATTAAATTAAGGCTTATTTTTCCAAATTAGATAATTGCATAGTAGGGTATAAAGACTGAAAATGCAAATATTGAGATTGTACTATTAAAATGCTACCATACAGTTAATCATCTTCCAAGAACCTTTTATAGACAACATATTTTGTTGATCTGCCAAGAGCATAGACGCAAAGGTTGTCTGGAGATCCAACGCGTGAGCATGCTACATACACTTGTGAAAAACACGGATTATGAGGCATTCAACGCGAATGGGGTTTCAGGTTGGATTTGACAATCAGAAACGACGGGAAGCACACTGAACACATCCTGTAGTATATCACATTTGTGACATTTTCTTAATTTGGAAACTAGCAGTTGTTGCATTTGTGGTTAATGTGGATGTTATGTCTGACCAAAATACTGCCTTAATTCAAAAAAGTCGTAAAAAAACGTTAAAAATAAGAACATCATTGTATTTGTCAGGAAATTCCATATGCATTTCATATATCACATGACCAAACGTTTTCCTCCCACCCCTAATAATATCCTCAATTATTATTATTAGCTCCAAAGTGTGTGGCACTAATTAGCGTTGTAATCAGGCTTTGGTTTTTCCCGCTTCCTGTTTGGTTGAAGCGGCAGATTCAAAACCATGAAGGCAGAGAGTCAAAACAAAATAAAAAAAAAAGCTTGGTGCAGAGGTTTTCAGAATGTAATAAGGAACTGGAAGCTGTGTTGCCAGAAACTTGAAGGTGTAGGCCATTAAAAATGCTTTTGCTTACTTTAAGTTGGTTTTTTTTCAGTTGGCTACTTTTGTTTCAGTTGTTCTTAAAAAACACCCAATTATGATAAAATTCAACTAGCTTCTCCACTAAATGTTTAATGTTATTAAATTTGCCATTAACAATTTTTTTCACTAAATTTAGTAAAAGAAATTCACTATAATGGCGACACTAATTGGAAGGCAGGTCTGTTTTTAGTATAAATATACTAGAATGGATATAACATAAATAATATGGATTTTTTGAATGGAATACAAAGACTTTGGGAATGACACATGCTAGCAATACTAGACCCATAGGATATATTTAATACCAAAGCTCGTACCGCAAGAAATTACAAAAACTTTCAAACTTACGAATGCCATCTTTACGAACGAATACCATCCTTTTTAAAAATCCTCTACAAAAAAACAAACAAAAAAACACGCAAACTCAACCGAAAAACACAACAAACACGCATGGGGAACATGATTTAACCGTGTGAACCTAAAGTCAATTCGCACATTTTCGTAAATCTTTTTGATCTATCATTGTAAATTTTGTCAATTTTTGTTTACTTGATTGTTGATAAATGGCAAAATGTGCATGGTGAAGAGCTTAGACTTTTTTAATTTTATAATCTCAACTATTTTTTTTAGTATGAGTTGTAAGATTCTGTATATTTTTAATTTTTACATGTCTGTATCCCACTTTAACAGAAAAAATTATATTTATAAAGAGGGAAAATACGTTTCTATTTTAGCATTACTTGAAAAATTGGTTTTATTTTTGCGTTTCGTATAGCTTACATCTTCAGAGCAATGGTTGAAAATTATAGTTTTGGACAAAGAATATTTCTCGTATTGCTAAACTAGAAACGTATTTTCCTTCTTTATATTTATCAGCAATATAGACCATTAATATGGATTTAATTAAATTATATTTTCCAGGAGTTAAAAGTATGTACTTATTTAATAAGCAATGTATACAGCCTTCTTTATGTAAATTTTCGTCAGAATTGTTAAATTAAATTTTAAATTAAAGCTCCAATTATTTTTATAGTCTCAATTAACAATTCTGAAATTTTAATCTACAACTTTTAATTAAAGGTCTAAAAAAATTTTTAAACCTACATTGCCATCCAAAATTTTAAACTACCACCTTAAATTATAATCTGAACAATAAATACATAGTTTTTTAATAAATCTAAATCATGGAACGATTTAAAACTTAACCAGAACAAACAAATACCAAAGCGCGACTCTAGCACCACTCTGATGACAAATCGCGTACTCTTCCTTCCAGGCTTCTCTTCCCCGCATATTTTTTTTCTTCTTTGAAACCATTATTCAAGATGCATGAAAACTACTTATTACAAACACTTGCCAATGAATTAGAAACAAACATTTGTGAAACAACACATGTAAATTTAATAAGAAGGGTCACCAGAAATTCTGGATGAAAAATACCCTAAAAAAGATGGAAGACAATTTTCCACAAAAATTGTTTTAATAATATATACAAATGTACAGTTCGCTGATTAAGTCATCTTCATTCAGCGTAAATACAGATACAGAGCAGGGAGAGAGGTTGTTTATGCATAAAAGGGACCAATTGGCATAAGTTGTGGTCAGTATAGGTACTTATAGAAAAAGAGCTAAAAAAAAAACATTTGTTCTGATCCGTTTTCAGGCAAAATATTTTGAGGTCATGTGATTCAGGAAAGAAAAGATGGTACATTTTAGTAAAATGTGATACTCGAGAATATTAATAATTTTTCATAATTTAAGGAAATAATTTTGTAGTTGTTAATTATAAATTTAAAGTTCGTCCTCTTTAATTCCTTTGCAAACATAAAATAAAAAAAAAATAAATGTTTAAAAGTTCTAACATACTTTGAAGCTATCGAGAGAATTTAATTTAGCTTTTTTGATCTATGCCAGAAATGAGATTTTAGGAAACGAGGTTACAATAGTTTACCCGATGAAAGCTTCAGTTGTCTAAATTAAGTTTGAATAATCACAGACATTTAGCCACCTCCATCATTCAACCTCCCCGCAAGGTCACGCGCGATGCTACCTTTTCCCATTTATGGGTTTTCCCGCGTTTTGTTGGGTGGGAAGATACGATTGTTGTTGTTGGTCAAACGCTAAGAGGTGAGCTTCAGCGACCTTCTGTTCGTGTGTTAAGGGGCATTACACCTCGGCACAAAATTTCATCGACAACTCCAATGGATTGCAAGGTCATGGCACGGGCAGAGTTTTCTAAAAAGGATCGCTCAAGTAACGCGTGACAACAGACACAAACACTTCGGAAGGGTATCTGTGTGTGTGCGTGTCTGCGAGGGCTTGCTCATAATGGTTTTCAGTTTGAAGGAGGTCACATCGTTATTGAAAAAAATTCTTTCTTCAATCTTACTTGATAATGAAAGATGTTCACAATGAAAGACGTGAAGATCTTGCCATTCCCTGGCTTGTGACCAAGACATGGTCACACGTCTTAGATTGTGACAAGAATTTTTGTAATATCAAGAAATGTTTTATGGCAAGCTGCGCAGGAATACCTGTGCGTCTGTTATGAATTTTTTGGTTAATGAAGTACTTGGCTGCTAATGTACAGACACACAGGCCAATCAATTAAAAACACGTGTGAAATCTGTGTAAATGTGTTTTAATCCGTTTTTATGTAAAATAGTTTGAGATCACGTGATTCAAGTGTCTCGTTATTTAAAGATTGAACTGGGAGAGTCTAATCAGAGAACTTGATCAGCCTGGAGAAAAATATACCTAACTGACTTGGCAAAGAAAATCATTGTTGGCTTTCCGTTTAACTAGAGCCACTATGGAAACAACGAAGCAGCTGACGGAATACCTGATCATTTGTTGCCGGCCAAGTCCATCCAGCAATGCTTGTGACGGCTTCTTCTTGGACTACAATGCTACTGTTCGTCGCGCACCGTTGGTTCAACAGTAGTTCAACGTCGTCATTTATCCTGTCCGCAGCAGAGTCCATAAGAATGTTTAAGACATGCTTGAATGATAGCAAGATCTTCTTCCATCAATTCTGCTAAGAGAACTAAAGGAATAACTGCTGAACGTTTCGTCTTCCATTGACTTACAAATGCTTCAACACCTCATTGACTATATTCTAACCCGCATAAGGCTATAATTCTGGCCAAAGGGGGTTCAATCAAATACAGGGTGATTATAAAGTCACTATACATTTTGGTAAAAAATCCGTTTTATTGCAGCAATTACAGTATGCAGCAACCAGATATCATACCAGGACACATTCTTAGTACATTTCAGTGTGTCCCCCTTGAACATCCCGGCACAGCTCCCAGAACATTGCGCAACATAGCCGGTGTAATGTCATCCACCGCGGCTGAAATCCGTTGTTTCAGCTGTGCAATGGTGCGTAATCTTGACTTGGTACACTTTGGACTTGATAAAACCCCACGCAAAGAAATTCATGGGGGTCAAATCTAGGGACCGTGGAGCCCACAGTCTTGGCGAGCCCCGACCAATCCATCTGCCTGGGAATGCGCGATTCAGGTAGTCCCGATCATCCTGTTGGAACACAACGGTATCCTAAATCCGATCATCTTCAACTGTGCCTCCAGGAATTGCTCCAACATGTCGAGATACACGGTACCATTGATAGTCCCCTCGGCAAACATGAAGGCCCATAGACTTTGACCGTGTTACCCCCAGCCACACATTCACTTTGGGTGCGTTTGGATGTGCAAATAAATGAAATTCGTTAATGATTTCACCAAAATGTATAGTGACTTTATAATCACCCTGTATTTAAACAGATATTTCTCAATTCATTGGCCAGCCTATGTAGATTCTAGCTTGATTAAGCCTTTTTACAGGTATCTTTGTGGCACCGATATCGTTGGCGATTAATGTCAAGAGACCTACTTGTATGATTAAGTATAGAGTTTCTTAAAATAACTGTGTTATCTAGTTTATCAAAAGCACCGATTGCTTTCCAAAAAATTGCGCGAAACCTCTTTGTTCTCAAATGCCAATATTTTTAACCGTTTCAGCGAGAGCATTCCATTGTGAATTTAAGTTTAAGTTTGTTGGCTTTATTTGTACTTTTGCGCTGAATTTTTATTCTCTCTTTGCCGCCAGCTTCAAAAGGAAGGCTTTGACCACCAGTGGTCGGTTCCGTTTGTCCATCCGTCCGCTCTCCCATTACAGGATGTGAACTATTCAGCAGGTTTCACTTGAAACTTTAAATTTTGGAGGGCTTATTAAAGGACCTGGAGTTATTTTTAACTTCATGAAAATCGTGTCATTGAAAAACTTACTTTATATCGAGATTTTTATCAAGTACGACTCTATTGATTTAAGCTACTTGATGAATCTTAATGAAGATTCACCTGTAGATTAAATATCTTTTATCAAATTTCTATTATTTTTGATCATCAAAATTTATCATTAAAAAATTATTTTATTTTATTTTATTTTATTTTATTTTATTTTATTAGAGGAAGATGCAATGACGCCGTCCGGGGACCGGTATGGTACAAAACCGACGAGTTAGGTCCCCGGAGGCTACTTGAAATAAATACAATAATAAAACATACAGTTAGTGACGTATGAAGGAAAAAACAACATTACAAAAGTTAAACAAAACGGGGCAGACCAAAATGAAAACAATAATAATATTGGAAAAGCACTTAGAATAATCATTTTGAGTACAAAACATTGATGAATGTAGACAAATAAAATAAATAAGTAATTTAAATTAGTAATTTACAAAATAAATTATGAGAAAAAAATACTAGGAAATTTATAAATTTAAGATTATTTTTATACCCTACATATTATTAAGGTCAAAAAAATTAATTCAACTAGTGAGTATGCTAATTTAGCTGAACCCAGAAGTTACTAAATAGTTATGATAAAACTTAAGGGATGTTGTTGACAAATATAAAATTTTTTAAAGCTTTTCTACTTACTTACTTACTTTTCAAACCCGCTTACCCGTTAGGGTCGCGGGGGCAGCAGCCCTATGGAGGATTTCCAGCGATCGCGATCTTCCGCCATTAGGTGCATGTCCTCCCTGGTATTACCCAAGCGACTCGAACCCAGATTCTCCATGTAGTCTAGCCACCTGGTTCTAGGCCGACCCCTTGGTCTTTTACCCACCGGCTTGGAAAATAACAACTGCCTAGGAAGACCAGTTTGCGGCATCCGTATCACGTGGCCATACCAGCGCAACTGAGATCTCCCGATGCGGAGAAGTAGCGGCTCAACACCTAAAGACTCCCTTATTGCGCTGCTGTGCACTCTATCTAGTAGGGTAACACCTGCCACACCTCTCAGAAATCTCATTTCTGCCGCTTGTACCCGCGATCGCACTCTTTCGGTCATTACCCAAGCCTCATGACCATAGGTGAGAATGGGGACAAAGATAGATTTGAAGACGGAGAGCTTGGCTTTGTTACCCAGCTCGCGTTTCGTTACCACGGATCGCCACAGTTCGCGTCTGACACAGCTTGCTGCACCGATCCGAGCAACCAATTCTTTCTCCTGCCGTCCATCACTCGTGAATGCAATCCCGAGATACTTGAATTTCTCCACCTGTCTCAATGAGGCTCCCCTAACATGGAGAGCGCACTGAGCAGGCTGTCTTGAAAGGACCAGAACCTCAGTTTTAGCCACACTGATCTTCATCCCAGCTACTTCACATTTGGCTGCAAACCAGTCTAGTGCATGCTGAAGGTTCGTGCGAGAAGACCCAAGGAGGACAAGGTCGTCAGCAAAGAGCAACCTCTCCACCAGGCAGTCACCCACACAAACACGCTCATCGCCTCGGCTGCCCCTGTGTACCCAGTCCATAAAGATAATGAACAAGAGGGGCGACAGTACGCACCCTTGGCGGAGTCCAACACCCACGGTGAACGGTCTTGACGTAATGCCATTTATCCCTACACACATATCCCTCAGAGCTTTCGTACAGAGACATGATAGCAACCAGCAATTGCCCATCCACTCCATACTCTTGCAACACTTGCCAGAGCTTCTCCCGAGGAACTCTGTCATATGCTTTTTCGAGGTCTACAAAGCAAGCGTAGACCTCTTTTGCATACTCCCAGGATTTCTCAAAGATTTGCCTTAGAGCAAAGATGTGATCCGTCGTGCTTCGGCCAGGTCGAAAACCACACTGACCCCCCGACAGTTTGGAGTCGACTATTTCCCGACTTCTCTTCTCCAGACACTTAGCGCATACTTTCCCAGGAATGCTGAGCAAAGAGGTGCCTCGATAATTGTGCAATCTCTCTGATCTCCCTTTTTGAAGATAGGGATCATAATTCCTGTCTGCCATTGCTTAGGGGCCTGTCCAGATAACCAAGCAACCTGACACACTCGAGTCAGCCACAGGATACCATCCTGATTTAAGGCCTTTAACATCTCGGACCGGATTTCATCATCAGCTGCAGCTTTGCCAGTCTTCAGGGACTTAATTGCCCATCTGATTTCTGCTTCAGTGATACTACCGTGACTACTCTCCGCTCCAAGGTGCACCTCATGTGCCTCAGTTGTTGCTGTCACCGGATTAAGAAGAGATGCAAAGTATACCTTCCACCTATGCAACACGCTCTCCTCCGTTTTCAGAAGCCTCCCATCTGAACTCATAGTTTGTGATGAAAGAGACTTTTTTCCTCCGAAGCGGCGCACGGTCTGCCAGAATACCTTGTTTGCCGAACCATAGTATGCTTCCAATTTCTCCCCGAACTTCTCCCAGGCCTTGGCTTTAGCTGTTGATACTGTCTTTGCTGCTGCTTTTCGCGCCTCTGTGTACCGCGCTCGACTCGAAGTTGGCTTATTTGCAAGCCATAGCAAATAGGCTTCCTTCTTTGCCTTGACAGCTTCTTGGACTTCACCGTTCCACCATGCAGTCCTTTTCTCACCGCCCTGCGCCACACTCAGCCGCTTACGACCACAGCACAGTGCAGCCGAAGTAATCACAGCAGTTTTAAACAACTGCCACTCCTCTTCAACAGTACCATGATCACTGGGTAGTTCTTTGAAACTTGTAGATATGTTATCTGCAAAGGTCTTCCTCACAGCTCTATCCTCCAATGCCTCCCATTTGATGCGCCAAGTTTGTCTGAACCTAGCATTTCGCATGGTTGGCATGGGTTCAGAGAACCGCAAAATGCAGACAACAGGTGGTGATCAGTTGATAGTTCTGCCCCTCTTCTCACACGAGTATCCAACACTGATCGGAATAAGTCGGCTGAAATGATTGCAAAATCAATCAGTGACATCTGGTCCATTGCATTCCTGTACCAGGTATACTTATGTACATCCCTGTGCTGAAAGAAGGTTCTTGTGATGGAAAGTCCATTGTTGCAATAGAAATCCAACAAGCACCTCCCATTCGCATTTAAATCTGGGTCACCATTCCTCCCAATCACGCCTTTCCACGTTTGGTCATCAGCCCCTACGTGTGCATTGAAGTCGCCCACCAGGATGACAGAATCTGCTCTCCCTCTCCTGCTAAGAGCAGCATCAACTTCATCTAGAAAAAGTGGGTACTCTGTGACTGCATTCGGAGCATATGCAACGAATAGAGAGAGAGACCGTTTCCCTATCTGAAGCCTCAGGAGACACAGTCTTCTACCCAAGGGGGTCCAATCTGCAACATAATCTGCCAGCCGGGGACTTGTGAGTATCCCCACTCCCGCCTGGGCAGTCATGTTAGGGTCGACACCAGAGTAGAAAAGCTTCCACCCTCCTTCTAAGTCTACAGTTCCAGAACCCGGACTTTTCGTAGAGGTAATACCTATGATGTCCAGTCGATACCGTTTGGCTTCCTCCACTAACTCTGATTCCTTTCCTGTCATGGAGAATACGTTCCAAGTGCCGATTGACAGCACCCGATCCCGTTGTCGCTTTACCCGTTTCTCCTCCTGGGTAAAGGAATGCGCTGCCCCCGACCGTTTCCCCAAGCGCATAGCGAGTGCACTGGTGGGGCTTCTCGGAGGCATTGCTCTGAGATAACAGCCGGGAGACTGTCGACTATTTTTCGAACGAGAGCCTCTGTCTAACTTCCGGTACACTAGCCGTCGACACCAAGAGATATATGTTTGTTTGGATACTCTTCGTCTCACTTCTCAACCATGACCTTTCTGGTAAGGGTGACCCTAAAGTAGCAGTACTACAACCAGTATAGCTCACAGAATCCCTGAAGCACTCAAACCCCAGACCCACGGTAAGGGGGCATCCACTCAGGGGAAAGCTTTTCTAAAGGCATATTATTATATTCATATTATTTAGCCATGGATTTATCCATCTGTGTGTCATCGAGTGTCTTGTGGGAGAACGAAGTTAAAAGGTTCTCTAAGGCGTTTTTCAACCGTATCAGGAACATTGGGGTTTTTTTCCAACGGTGTAACTATAAATGAGAGATTGCCGTACGTCTAAAATTCTAATTTACAGGGTGTCCATAAAATATTTGTGCCATAACAATATTTAAACTTTGGAACCTAATAACGTAATCTGCATGCTAAAAAGAAACTCCAAAAATTTTATCTGATTTATTGGTTTATTGCAGAAATTACTCATAGGGAGGCACTGGCCTCAACCAGTGAGAAAGGTCCAGTTTACAGTATGTCTCACCGAAACAAAATCAATGATCACTATTCAGAGGAGATACACTCCAGCCATCCTAAGAAGAGCACTCAAAGTCAATTGAATTGAATTATTTGGATTGAATTGACTTTTGAGTGTTCTTCTTGAATGGCTGAAGTATACAGGTTAATTTACGCTAAGAACCACCGCATGAAATTTCGATTATTGACTGGATGAAAACCTTTTCGGAGACCGGATCGGTAGTAAAAGGAAGAGGTGCGGGCTGCCCAGCGCATCAGACGAACCATTAGAAGAAATCACAGCAGCTTATCTTAGTTTTCAAAGGTCTCCAAAAAGCTTTTCATGGAGGCAATTAATCTGCTGGTTGTTTACGTGATTTAACCTGTGTCTCCTCTTAACAGCGATCGGTAATTTTGTTTCGGCAACTGACAAACTGTATATTTTGTTCTGTCTATGATAGGCGCCACCTTTGTTCTGTAATAAACGAATAGAGATCAGTTAAATTTTTAGAACTTCTCTTTAATATGTTGAAAACGATTCATACACTACCCTATCAAAAGTCATGGGACAACCCTGATTTGAATGAAAATGAGACATTCCTTTGCAATTTCACTGTTGGCATTCTTCCCAGCACTAAATAACAGAGAGTATGCTATTATGAGATGATGTTTGCGTGAATGCTGTAAGAATGTCTCAAAGAAAAGAACTTGCACCAGCAACGCAGCGAACCTCACATCAGCACCAGCAACGCAGCGAGGAGATTGCAATGGTGCAAAGAGCGACGACATTGGACTCTGGATCAAATGAGACACTTATGGTAGAATGGCAAAAATTACCTGTCGAAGCGTATCAAAAACTTGTGGACAGTATGCCCCAAAGAGTAGAAACTGTGATAGCAGCAAAAAGTGAATCAAGAAGATACTAAAATATGTATATTTTTGAGTGTTTCTATTAAAGTGATGGTGTTCCATGACTTTTGACAGGGTAATGTAGCTGATGTCATTACTTTCAAAAGTACTTAAATATTGTAATTGTACAAATCTTTTATGGACATCTTGTATAATTGGTAATATCTGAATACTTTTCGTGCAGTTTATAGCTTAGACTATTGTCGTCTGTAGTTACTGCTCTGCACTATCTTCGAACGCACTTGTGTTCTATTCAGCGAAAAGGCAGAGCCAACAGATACTATAATCACTTTAAGGAAGAAGATATTTATTGTTATGGAGAAAAATTGTTATCTGAGAGATTCAAAGTCGGTTTTTATCTAAATTTCAGTAGAATTGTCAGCTACTGCGACTGCGTAGAACCACATATGGAAGATATGTTTCTACTGTGGTAAAACCTAGTGATTTAGTACACGATTAGCGGTTCTCATTAACATAGCCAAATTTGATGTATTTAAATATTTAATGATGCATAGGAAACGTTTTAATTTAGAATTATCAAATATTTTAAGCTATAATTGGTCTTTTTCTGAGTAATACTGGAAACTGGAAATTTGTTCAGTACGAACAGAAATCCTTAAACGGTAAAGCAAAATGGAGCAGAGGACTCTGGCGGAGATTGTAAGAATTCACTAAATCTAAGTTTCTGGAAATGATTGCAATAGCTACATGGGTTGAACCGATTTCCACTAGAGTTGGACTTCGAGTTTCTTATCTAAGGAAGATACAAACTGGTTATTTGGTTCAAAAAGAATAAGTTGAAAGTGCCATACGAAAAGGACGCAGAAGCACTTTGCTTTTGGCCAAGCAAACGAAATTACTTGAAAATTTAATGGAAGTGACATCAAATTAAATTATACGAATCCCATGACAGGATTCTGAAAAAAATATTTGAAGTTAGATAAAAAAAAAAAAAGATATAAACACCAGCGCCACGTATAGTCTATCCGCGACTTCAGAATATTCATCGAAGCATTAACGCAACATCATTTTCAATCAAATTCAACTCTGCAACAATAAAGAAACACTATAAGCATGATATGGAGAAAAATCAATAAGCTACTTCACTCTACGTAGAGTGCATAAATCTCTGGGGCATTAATCACTATCCTTGGGGATAGTGTGGTATCTTCATTACCGTGTAATGTAGACGTTTCAGTTTAATATGGCAATCTGACATAGCCAGCAATATGAAGCAGCGATGTTTTCGAAGTAATCATCCGAGGCCATAGGAGTTGACATTAGTGTTTATCAAATCTGAACTGATATATAAGAGGGTGAATCAAATGAATTCAAATAAATATTTTTATTTCATAATTTACTGAACGAACAAGGTACCTGATGACATCATTTTTCAATATACAAGGGTTGGATAAAAAGTAATGGCAACAGTGCTGTAATATTGAAAAAGTTTTGTTATTATAGGAAACATCATTTAAATTTCTTCATTGTAATAGCCTGTCATGTTTACTACCTTCTCCCATACTTGTGAAAGGCGTCGTACACCATCAGCGCGTCCTTCTCTGTTAATGTTCCGAAGTGACCGCACCATGCCATGGAGAATGCCGGTTTTTTTGGGTTGTAATGATTTCTTCTAAGTGGCTCTTTCATTTTGACGAACAGATCGTAATCATACGGACTCTTATCAGATGATTATGGCGGATGTTCCAGTACCTCTCATCGCCAGCGGCGCAAAAGATCGTCACGGCGTCAAATGTGTGACGCCTCACATTATCATGATGGATAAGGGCCGTTTCCAGAAATTGTCGTTGCTTTCTCCTTAAAACTGGATGAAGGTGGTGTTATAAGAAACGAAATTAGTAGGTAGCTCTACCATCTACCTTGATAGCTCAGCATGATACAGTATTATTTCGTGGATATTAGCTTGTACTAACCTTCGGTACTTTATTGCTCCTCAGTAATATCGTACAACCGTTACCATTCATCATTCCAGTAGCTCATTTGATCTTTCGTTCTCAACTCCACAACAGCTGAAGATCACGTGATTCATGTGACTGACATAGCAGTGGTGTTGCCATTAATTTTTATCCAATCCTTGTACACTGAGTTAGCAAAACTCATAGAATAGTTACTTAATATCTGGTCGGGCCACCTCTGGCCCTGTGGTAGTGAGTCTGCAAGTCCCTGGTACACTTCTGGAGGCAGTTGGCACCAGATAGTCTGCAGAGCCGAAGATAGTTGCTGCCCGTTCGTGGGCGGATGATCCAGTGCCCGGAGCCTGACTTCAACAGCATCCCAGATATGCTCGATGGGATTCATGTCAGGGCTCCGGGCTGGCCAGCTCAGTCGTTGGACCTCTCCTGCATGCTCCTCGAACCATTCGCGGACGACATTGGAGCGATGTGGTGGAGCATTGTCATCTTGAAAGACTGCTACGTCGTCAGGGTGTTGAAATGTCAAAAACGGGTGCAGATGGTCTCCGATGAGTTGACGATACCGTGGACCATTCAACGTTTGGTCCAGGATAACCAGAGGGCCCATTCCAAACCAGGAAAATGCACCCCAGACCATCACTGACGCCCCACCACCCTGCACCACCACCTGTTGGCATGCGGGATCCATCGTTTCGTGAGGTCTGCGCCACACACGGTGCCTCCCATCAGCGTGGTACAGTTGATATCGTGACTCATCTGACCATATGACGTTACGCCACTGTTGCAGAGTCCAGCCAAGATGGTTGGTGGCAAATGCACGCCGGAGTGTCCGATGACGCTGGGTAAGCATTGGCACCCGTGTAGGGCGACGGCTGCCAAACCCGAGGGCATGCAGATTCCGACGGATTGTCCACCGAGAGACGTTTCTAGTGCGGCCAGTATTGAACTGATCTGTGATTTGCTGCACTGTTGCGCTCCTGTCTCTCTGATTCATTCGTCTCAGGTGTCGCCGGTCACGATCATTCAGGGCAGCTGGACGCCCGGTATGGTGCCTGTTGTGAACTGTGATGCCTTCATCCAGCTATTCCCGATACACCCTGGAAACAGTTGAGCGGGGAAAGCCAAATTCCTGCACCACTGCCGAAATGGAACATCCCATGCGTCGGGTACCTACTCTCATACCCCGTTCAAAAGACGTCAACTCGCGACGACGTGCCATTTCTGATTAATCACTTATCCAAGCTCTTCCCACAACGTCTAATGGTCCATTCGCAGAATCCGTTACCCCTGTGAATTCGTGAGCCATGCCCATCAATCAATGTGCTTGCTATCCCATAAGTTTTGCTAACTCAGTGTATATCCATTGTATACCAGCGCTTTAAAATTGCACGAATATCAGTAGAAAAAACTCTAGCTTGGTCAAAAGAGCTTCATTACAAGTGTCAAGAAAACAGTCCAAAAAGTAAACAACTTCACTATGAGACTCCTCTTCACTCACCATACTCTTCAGACCTCTCGCCAACCGGCTACTATTTTTTAAGCATTTTGAATTTTTTGGCAAGGAAAAAGATCAACAATGAAGCAACCGCCAAATCACTTTATAGAAAGAATTTCTACAGTCCTGAACGTCGACCGTTTATGAAACTGGCATTAAGGCATTGGTATTCCGATGGGAGAGGTGTATAGATCTAATGGTGCCTATTTTAATTAATAAAAATCAGTTTCTACGGAGTTATTTTGGAGTTTCACCACCAAATCCGACACTTCATGTGCAATAACCAGATAAATCAACAACAAACATTCAGTTTTTTACAAAATAGCCAGGATCTCGGAGCATTTAACAAAGTTATTTCCCATTTAAAATCAGATGAGAATATGCAAGCTATCATTACCAAAAATAAATTAAAAAAAGTGTTCTGAGGAATTTAAATGTGAAAATATGAATGTGTAAATGTGTTCTTAGCATGGGTGAGTGAATTGTTTGTGTGATTATGTTTGAGTGAGATTTGTATGTGGATGAGTATGAATAAGCACAAGGTAGTGAATGGGTGAATAGTGTATGAGGTTGTGAGTATATGGTATTATGAGCTTGTGAGGATAATGGGTGCGAAGAATAAAACGTGAAACCATAAGAACAGAATATTTATGTACGAATTATATAAATTAAATATTATATAAATTCTTTTGAGTAGCGAAACTACATGTAAGTAGTATTTGTCAGCGAGACCTGACATGTCCTGTTTCAGACCATTGTTGCAATATGGCTCTCATTTGTTGAGTTGATAAATTATACCTTATTGCACAAGGATTTATATCAGTTGAATACCGCAGTTCATATCATCCGGTTGATATATCCGTAATGATTGGTTCAATTTTGAAAATCTTTTCAAATTTTGTGCTTATTATCGAGTCTACTTTATGAACATGTAAATATCATATCGGTTTCAACTGACCTATATTCAAATATTGACTATCCATTATCTATATTTATGAATTTTTCGATAGTATCCGTCGGAATATTGACCACTTTTGAATACAAAAATTTATTAATTTTACGTGTGATATTAATTTGTTTTGGTTCCATTTCGCTTTGACTCATCTTTTTCGAGATATGGCATATTTTGGAAATTCGATTTTTGGCCGATATCTTTGGAACCATTGGTCACACAGAAATTTGGATGCGGAAAAACACATTCATTTCATATAGCATATTTTTTGCACTTTAAATAAAGTGTGGACAGACGGAAATATAGAATTCAATAAGTTCCGCATCCTAAAAAGTCCGTTATTGAAAATGGTGAAAATCAGTCCAAGTCAGCATAGTTTCAATAGCCGCCCATTAGATTTCAAAAGAAAAGCCTTAAGATGTTGTCCAAGCACTTTATTTTTTCGCGATGTCTCCTTTCGTGAATCTAATGGATGGCCATTTGTTGACTTCTCAAATGTTAAGAGTCGAGCCAGTTTTTTCCTTCGAAGTTTTAATTGCTGGTGTTTTAAGTCGCTCAAAAACAACGTGTTGACATAGACAAAGTGGAAAGTTAAAATTGCAAATGAGGACGGATTCTTTTTTAACTCAGTCCCTCCAAAAATACCTTTTTTTAGAATTTTAGAAAGGTTTGCTTTACGACACAGCCATTAAAAGTAACGTCAATTTACCACAGGTTTGTCTATTTGCTCGCGTTAATGCAATTTCACATGGCGAGATCGAATTTTTGTTAAGAATCATCATGGCACGTGAAAAACATCACAAGCAGAACAAAAGTGTATAGTCATTTACAAGTGCTCGCCATCACTAAATCGTGTTTCGTTTCTCTTTTGACGTCTATTATTTCCTCCTTCCTCCATTCATGTGCCTTTCATCAGCGCAAAAGGATGAAATTGCTTTTTATTTCGGAGTGGCTTTTAAATATTATATATTTCTCCCCCCTCCCTCCCCCCTTTCTCCAGAAGTTCGTTATTTCTTTTGAGATTTACACGAGAACAAGCATTTAAAGAGTTTCCAATGCAAAACACCATTACCCCACCCCCAATCCTCACTCTCCTTTTTCTCTTTCGTTCATTGTTCGTAACACGGGTGGCATTTCTAATTTCGTGGCGACCCGTTTCGAAAGCAGCGCTGCCGTCCTCAACAAAGGCCACCTTTGCAACGCGCCACTGGCTCCTTTGAGCCGGTGACAAAAGCTTCCGCCGCCATTGTTGAAACTGAACAACCTTCGGGGTCCACGGAACAATCGAGCGCCACGTGGCTAAAAGTGGGCGCCCTGTGGATGGTTGGGGGGCCTCTTTTAATCGATTGACTTACTGTGTGCGAGCCATGAAAGAGAATGAGTGTGGAATGGCTATTGGGAAAGTGGAGTAAACGAAAAATAAAACGCTAATTGGAATCGAGGCTTCTTTTTGATGAAGAGGACGTAGAATTTATCCACTTGGGATGAACTTGAGAAGCCAACCCAATTGATAGTGTCCCGTTATGGGTATTGAAGTTTGAAAGAAATTTATAGAGGGTATTCGGTTTGCACTCAAAAGCGAGAACAATTTAATTTTAAGTGTTTGCTTACCCTAAATTCACGATCACCCTTAGCTTCTCAAAACCTTAATACATCACACATAGCTTTATGGATGAGAAGCACTGAATAGGGTTAATATCAGATATCTGCGCACTCGCAATATCGAAAATTCTACAGAAAATTTAGGTATAAACCACTTTTGAACCTATCAGATAATAGTTTTAGTCTATTTAAAACTGAAAACAATTTTCTCTAGATCAGTGCTCTCCAACCATTGGTACAACTGCATTCGTGCCTACTCCGGTAAATGAACAGTGAACTACTGGTAAGCGGTGTCGAGAATATACAGGGTGTTTCATAATTGGTGTCCCGTCTTTAGGTCCAAATAACGACTCAAAGGGAACAGATTGAGGGAAAATGAATATTGATTATTTGGTTTTAATGTCCCCTAATTCAGAATAAAAACATTTCGCGTCCCTGGGGACGAAGGGGTAAATTTTGAAAATTTTAATTTTGTAGGGGTAGGGGTTAGACCCCATGTGTTATTTAGAAAGTTGTAGCGCATCATGTAAAATGTGGGTTTAGCAAAAAACCCGGTGAAAAAAATCTCATCACCTGCCCTTTATCGAGCGGGTAAAATGAAAGGTATGGCTAGCTAATGTAGACAAAAACAGAAAAACTCATTAGAAACTTATTAGAACTTTATTACTTATTAGAAAACAGTTCATTCTCATTAATTTTCCTAATGTAGGCCCTACTGTTTCCTAATAAGTATGGTTTTTGTCCACATCGGTGAATTAGCCGTCAGAACCAATTGCTTGCAAACTTCAATCCCCTGATTTGACGATTTTTCTTATGATGCTTAATTAAATATCGTGTGTTTGTTATACTTTTACTTGCTCATCTTGCTGAGCTGATAAATCGAATCCACGCCGCAGCTGCAAAAATGACGCCCGACGTACTCGCCTGAGTTTGGAATCAAATTGGCTTAAGTTTGGATGTCTGCCGTATTACGATTGGAAATCATTTCGAACCAAAATGACTGTTTGATGAAAAACTGGATGTTGTGTTTTGCTCTAAAATGGCACCTCAATCAATTCTGAATAAATTTCTATTTGATTTTAAAGTTGTAAAGCCCTTTTGGAATCACCCCGTAGTTACTTAGCTTATCGGCGTTTTTCTTTTAATACCAAGGAATAAAAAACGAAAATTATAAATTCCATTCCTTCTCTCTGTCTATCTTTCATTCCAATCTTTGGGTTCGGGCTTAACCACTCTCTCTCTCTCTCTCTCTCTCTCTCTCTCTCTCTCTCTCTCTCTC
>JAHWFO010056006.1:2936995-2959854 GCA_023313115.1 Rhysida immarginata
CTCTCTCTCTCTCTCTCTCTCTCTCTCTCTCTCTCTCTCTCTCTCTCTCTCTCTCTTTCGGGTTAATTCCCCTTCAAAGCGATTCTTGCGTTAAAATTCCTTGCGAGGAGCCTCGGCTGAGCCCGCATTCCTCACGTTCTCCGAAAACACGCCAAAAGGAAAATCCAAGAGGGTAAATCAAGAGGAGACCCAATTTGGGAGGGGGGTCATTTAAAACTACGACCGATTCCTTTTCTCCTCCTCCTACGTATTATTCCCAATCTCCTTCTCCTCCTCCTCCTCGAATTCTCTTTATGATGCGAATAATAATTTAATTCATTGTCCAATAAATTCTTTTGCAATAGAAAAGAACTGCAGAAACAGAGACAAAGACAAAAGTCAAGCAACACTGCTGAACTCTTGTGCTAAAATCAAGTTTTTTGTTTATTCGCCTAAGTTTATTCTTACCAGTGATGCTCCAAAATTCACTTTCTTACTAGTGATGTTTAATTACAGGGTATCTAAACATGAGCAAAATCATAATAAACACAGTGACTATTACTAAACTTACGAGGTATGTTCAAAGTTCCCGAATTTTGTTGCGGAAAATAGAAGTATAGGACATAGCATATTTTAAGTATTCTGGCCTTCGAAGTAATGCCCTTTGGCAACGATACACTTTTGCCAACGTTCTTATGTTTTGTCGAAGGCTATCTGTAGATATTTGTTTGCCATGTTTTTCAGAGCATCCGTCGCAGATCCAAAGATGTGGACGTTTGCAGCGAATGGCGTCACGCAGGCGTTACAGAATGTCCAATAGATTTCTTTGTTAACTGTTTAACCTTCCGATATTAATTAGTAGGAGATTATTGCTTTCTTTAGAGCGGTCAGCATTGAACTTCTGTGGTCGGGGTGAAGAGCTTGTTTTCCATACAAATGATTGTCTTTTGTTTAGTGTCCTAAAGAAAGCACTATATTTCATCGCCCTAATAGACTGCGATCAAGTGAATGCGACACACCCATCACACAACGCGACACATTTGCACGCGCAACGCGTGTTTGAATACGTGCAGGGACACGTGATTTATTTCAACCTGGCAACAATATGTTGTTGCTCAAATCTGAAAGGCCCCTTAAGATCGTAAAAAAATTTATATGAAGGATGTTCAAAAAGTACGGGAACTTTTTGAACCTACTTCGTAGAAATAATTAGGAAGACACAATTCCACTAAAACTAATTTCTTTATGTACATGGATATGCTATTTCATACCGAAGCTACAGTGCCTTCTTCAGCAAGTGATGGATTACAGCAGTGTTGAAGAAAGACTGAGCCTGAAATTTGAGGGCTGTTTAAGGAAAAGATGAGACTGGATTTCTTTTTACAAACCAACAGCAACAATATTTGAAATCTATTTTCTTTTATCTATATGAAGAGTTAACACGTGAAGAGCAATATGCAGCAATTGAATTTTGTTTTGTCTTGCTTTAACTTCTGAGACATATGAAATGTTAAAGCAAGCATATGAGGATGGAGCACTTCTACTTTCAACAATTTTCCGGTGGCTTAAAGATTTCAGAGAGGGATGGCAAACAACACTAAGAGGTGGTAGACTTGGTGTAGTTGTATCGGTTGTGACCGAGACCAACATCAATACTGCAGCAGTGGCTGTGAGTGAAGAACGTCGTATTTTCGTGAAGCAATTTGCTTGCACTCTGCAGACGTCTACAGGCTTCCCATATGCCATTTTGCAAGAGCACATTGCTAAATAACGGCCACACCTCTTGTCATCAGTCTGGCGCTTGCACCATGATAACGCTCGTCCACATCACGTGGTAAAAACATCACCTGCATTTCCCATTCTCCATTTAGCACAGACCTCGCACCATATGATGTTTTCTTTTTCTTCGCCTAAAGTCCGAGTTGTGGGGAATTCATTTTCAGAGCCCAAATGTTTTCCTTCTCTATTTTATTAGTCTATTCTGATATAATTAGCGCATGTAAAACACGAAATTACTCTGTTTCGAAGAAAGACCTATCGATAGTACTGATTGGAAAAGGAAAATCCCGGGACAGGTTAATTCCAACTGGCCAGAAACAGCAAAAACCTCGAACTCCCACAAGCCGAACATCGCAGGTCATTCGAAAGATAAGCAGCTTGTCCAGTGTGAAAATTCAGCTACCCAAAGATGGATCGCAAACACTGCAGGAACTTCACAGGCTACCGTAAATAAAATAATAAACAAAGATTTGCAACTGGAAAGGCATCACAAGAATCGTGTTCATAAGCTGCTGCCACGATACGTCGCAGAAAGGAAGAGGAATGTCGGAGGCTCTATGAGGGTTACCGCGCAGCGGAACGATGAAATTACGTTGTTCAATTTGAATGAACCCTCAAGGACTTTCTACCGTCCACGTGAAGAGAACTCATATCAAAAGTTGTCCAAGGAATGTAAGGAAAGTTTTTCAAAAGTATGTATGGTGATTGCGGGATACTCGTACAACGGCAAGCGCACAATCAGAAGAGTGAACAGGAAGGCAAAGGTTAACTTCCCTTTACTATCAGCAGCATGTTCTCAGTCCAATTTTCCACGAAGAAATCCCCGCATTGTGTGGAGAGGCCAAAAGCAAAGTTTGGCTGCCTCAAGACAAAGCCTCCAGCCATACGTCTAACTCGACGTATTTATATTGGATTTGGAAGATGAAACTGAAATTCACGTTATACCCTTTCATGATATTCCTGTCGGGTCACCAGATGCATCCCCGATGGATTTCTGTGGATTTGGATTATTCTGACCTTTGCTCGACGCCGTCCAACAACGATTGAGGGTCTCCGGAAAGCCTACAAACAGGAATGAAACAATATCAGCCTCGCCGTTCAGAAAACATCTCTGATACAGTGCAGGGCAATAGTCCACCAAATAGAACACGATCGTTGGTGGAGAAAGGGGTTTTCTTCGTAAACTTTCTCCTCCATATCGTTACCAAAGATCGTAATCAACCTTCTATATCTCCAAAGGTGGACTGCGTCACGTGTTCGAGAAATGGAAACAGCGTTTGCAGAAGTACATTCTTGTAGAGGGAGGCTACTTTGAAAAAGATCATTTTAAAATGTCCGAAAACAGTTGTTGAAAAAAATTAGTCTCAGTCTTTCTTGAACAGCCCTACCAATTAAAAGATAACTCTAAACAATTAGAACAATTTTTTTTAATTACAAAGATAGAAAAGGCAATTTAAGTTTTGCCAATCTAAAAGAAAGAATATAAGGTTGAACAGAAAGAATATACTGTATTTAAACGGCTGCCATCTTAGTAATCTCTCACATGCTAAAGAAGTTAGTTTGTCTACTGAAATATGCATATCAATGTACATAAAGAAACTAATTTTGTGAGGTTGAGCCTTATTAATTTTTATAGTGTATCTATAATTAAAATTCATATTTCATAAAACTCTAGAGGAGCCAGTATTGATCAGAATGATCTGAAAATTTGCAAGGTGTCTATTGAGCTTATGAATATTTTTTTTTTTTTTGGTGAAAGTAAAAATTAGTATTCATACTCGCTAGTAAGTGGCATAATTGGCGCTTTATTACATTCTTAAAACTTTGTGAACATTGCTGGGTTTCCTAATGAGCGAGCAATTCCTATAGCATAAGACATCGCGTCTTCTTGTAATGATGTGGCTACTTTCTGTACTGAACATTGTCCACTGACATTTAAAGAATCTATTTCTTCAAATTTCTTCATCACAGTCTTTTGGTAATGTTGACAGTACACTTTAAAATCTCTGCATAACTCATGCAAAGAGTTCTTCTTGTCATATGCAAATTTTAGACATTTGAAATTTGCTTATTTCGACTATTAAAGTCTTAATTACTCTACCTACTGGCGAGCATGAAAACCAATTTTTTCTTCTTTAATAAAAAAAAAAGAAACCAACAACAACATTCATAGCCTCAATAAACATCCTGTAAAATTTCGGGTATTCTGATTGATCAATATTGACTCCTATAGAGATTTTTGAAATGTGAACTTTAATTATAGACAACCAGTCTACAAATTAAAAGATAATTCAAAGGCCAGTAGTCATTTAAAATAATTTTAAAGATACATTCATAAAATAAGCAAAATACTTAAGAACTTTAATATCTAAAATGGAGTTTACTCATAACAGATAAGAACTGCATTATACATAAAGTTTCGCATCATGCCATGAATCTTTAATATCATCATCGAAGTAATATACATCCTTAGCAAACTTAAGCGAACGAAAGGATTAGATAGGATTCTGATATGCGATTTGATAGAAGGTATACCCTCGGGACAGTGTAATCCAAAAGTAATTCCATCGTGCCTCTTCTAGATCCATCCATTATAACAGCTCAAATTTGGTTTTCAAGAAAGATCTATTATGGTTATTCATGCGTTGAGCATCAACTTTCCTTCGCAGATGACTAAATAATATCATTCTATGAAAGAGCGAATTCTAAATTCTACATCTGCTAAGAAAACCTTGCAATTACATATTATAAATAAGAGTAATGCAATAACGATGCTTTGCTCTGAGCCCATCTCTTGGCTCAACAAGTGTTGTAATTTTATACTTTATATAATTTGGTTAGTTGGTTGGGATAGTAGCTTTTAAAGTAAATCGGTTTAATTAGCCTAATTAAATAATTTAAGCGAGGATTCTAACTAAATTTCCCGGTTAAATCGCATGGCTGATATGGAATGAAAATACTTCAGCCTAAACCCAACCATATTTCCGAAAATTATATTTACATATTTGAAACTATAGTGTTTCATTTAGCCGTGTCCACTCGTATTTCGTTGTTAGCATTGGAGACCCATTTATCCAATTTTTTTGAAATTTCTTTGTATGCAAAGATGGTTATGCACAATTCCCTTTGTCACAGAGACTTGTCTGGCTAAATCATGACAGGTTTGGCGTGCCATAATTCACTGAGTGTCTTCAATGCATCTTCATCTACAGCAAGCCGTCGTCTAGAGCGGGGATTATATTCGACGGATTCATCCATCCCAGAATTTCTAAAACCAATGCTGTTGACAGTTCATCCTGTCCATACGGTGGACATACATTTCGGTATGCTCCGGTTGCATTATGACCCAGTTTGAATTCAAAAAGCAATGCTGCTTGCGTTTTGACTTCAGTAGTCACCATTTACCGCTTGTTACTACGATAAAATTATATATCTAAAAATCTTCTCAAATGAATAGGTCTGCTTATGTGCAAATCATGTAGGACAGGACCATTTCTGTTAAGAGTTCTGGTACCATTCACTGCCAAAGACCAAGTTGCAGAAATACGCAAGTTTTTTTTGTATGACCTGAGCAGATGAATTTAGAAGTTCATGCGAAATTAAGAAAGTAAAGAATTGAATAAATTAAATCACCAGAATGTTATATACTATATTCCAACAAGCAATAGATCACGTGGTCATGATGTGGTCTAAGTTTATCATGATTTGTATTTATCGTTCACATTTCCTGTTTAATGTACGCTTTGTTCAACACGTGCTCAAACAACATGTCAAACAAGAAAGTATTACAATTCTTCTGAGGAAAATTAATTTCGCATTAATTGCTAAAAAGGCCCTTTTAAGGGCCACCAATTTAACTGTAATTCATTAACAGTAATTTTCATGATTCTCTGGTTGTATACAGGGTGAATACAAAAGACTGAACCCCCCTTTTATTTTTTGAACCGAAGCAGATATGTCAATTTTGATGAATCCAATGAATAGGAAGTTGTGGGTGGCCTATCCCATGGTGCACTTTTCATCATCACAAATATGCAAATTAGGACACATTCAAGATTTATCTCAAAAACCGTAAGGGATAGAGAAAAAAACCCAATTGCAAACTTGTTCAGCATAAAAAAACAAACAAAACAAAAAAAAACATCCAAGTCGGACCAACCATCACCCACAATCACGTGGTGAACTGTTTGTAGCCTACAAACACTCACATGCACAAGGAAAATTGAATGTTGATATTTCCACCATGTAAAGCATGCAAATCAAAAAATTAACATAAATTACCATACTCACATTCACTTTCATGCGGAAAAGCAAATAAAAGGCATGTTTCAGCACACAGAAGACTGAACAATTCCAGGATGGCAAGCTACACTGTTCCGGAAATGGTCAACATGATCTTCTGCTTCGGAACGCCATCCATCTCGTCAAACAATGCGTCACATTATTCAAAGATTCGAGGCTACAGGGAATGTTAATGCAGAGGACGACCAAGGGCACAAGGCGACGAGGATACAACAACACTAGTTCTGGCTGCAGTTGCGGCAAATCCCCATACAAGCAGCAGAGCAATTGCTGCAGATGTTGGGTGCCATCAGAGAACTGTTCTCAACATTCTACGCACATCATTTTCACCCATACCATATTCATTGTCACCAGGAGTTACTGCCATTGGATTATGTTGCTAGGGCCGCCTTCTGCAACTGGTTACTTACCTGCCTGGATGACAATCCAAACTTCATTCATGAGGTGTTGTGGACAAATGAAGCCCAGTTCACCAGGGATGGAGTTATCAACAGGCACAACCATCATCATTGGGCAGACGAAAACCCAAGATGTCTGCGAGAAGCAACTCATCAAATGAACTGGCGAATCAATGTGTGGTGTGAATTGTACAATGACACTGTGGTTGGACCGTATTTTTACGATGGAACACTGACTGCAGAACGCTACCGGGCTGAAATTCTCAACGTGGTAGTCACAGACTTCATTGACAATTTGCCATTGGCCTCGTATAAGCGCACGTGGTTTCAGCATGATGGAGCTCCTCCACATTACGGGTTGGTCGTTCGCGAGCGTCTAAGTGAGATGTTTGGACAACAATGGATTGGCCGAGGAGGACAAGTTCGTTGGCCACCCCGCTCCTCTGATTTTACACCACTTTACTTTTTCTTGTGGGGATACCTGAAGGACAAGGTTTATGCTACGCAGCCCGCCTCACTGGAGGATCTGGTTCAATGAATCCAGGAAGCATGCCGAGGTGTGACACCAGCCATGCTTGCCGATGTTTTGGCGTCAGTTAGGTTCCGTGCCCAATTGTGTTATGGTGCCCACGGTCGTCACATCGAGCATTTTGTTGATTAACTTTTTTTTTAAAACTGTTTGAAGTAACTTGTTTGGCAGTGTGACTGTTTGTAAGCTACAAACAGTTCACCACGTGATTGTGGGTGATTGGTTGGTCCGATTTGGATGATTTTTTTTTGTTTTCTTTGTTTTTTTATGCTGAACAAGTTTGCAATTGGGATTTTTTCTCTATCCCTTACGGTTTTTGAGATAAATTTTGAATGTGTCCTAATTTGCATATTTGGGATGATGAAAAGTGCACCATGGGATAGGCCACCCACAACTTCCTATTCATTGAATTCATCAAAATTGACATATCTGCTTCGGTTCAAAAAATAAAAGGGGGGTTCAGACTTTTGTATTCACCCTGTATAAATTGGTATAAATTGTTCGATTTTCACATTCTTGACTGGCGAAACCTTGATAGATGGTACTGAAAACATTTCTAACCAGCTAATATCACAAGGAATTTCTAATTATATAATATCACAACTGTTTTCTTGATTTCAATATTTAATGTTCTATTAAGGTCGTAAAGAAATTATAAGATCATGCAAAATGTTGAGAAACCAATACTTTGTCTTATATCTCAGTTGATTGAAAGAATCCTACACACACGAGAAGCAGAAAACTAACTGAAAACAACGGATAGTGTATTTGTACAGTGATTTCAGTCATAAAAAATAACAAACACGTGAAATTGCCTGTAAAGAAATTTTAAGATCAGTTCCACAAATAATTTACAGGTATGATTAGAATAACAGACCATGCTCAAGACTAAATAAGGGTGAAAGGAGATTCATACTGCAACCGCTGAACAGTTATAAATACAAATGCATTTCTTAATTCTTCACTATCGATATGCCACGTGGAACAGAGCTCTATGAACAAAAAATTCGAAAAGTATATTATCTACACGGCTCTGGAAGGTCCAAAAGAGTAATAGTAAGAGCTGTAAAATGACCCAAGACTGTAGTACACAATATTATTGCAAAAGGAGATGAGTGCGGGACCAAAAAACGCTCAGAGCATACTTGGAAGCTCACATCACGAGACACTCGACAGGTCTTTCGACTCTCCACAATTCAAGGAATGTCAACAAGAGAGCTAAATAACAAGGCAAGCCACCAGATCATTTAGACATCATTCCGTGCCAAATACGTAAAGATGAAAGCCATATCAAAGTTAACAGAAAGGCATAAAGCTCATCGACTTCATTGGCCCAAAGAAAACACAGTATGTCGTGGACAGAAGAATGGAAGTCTGTAGCTTTTTCCGACGAAAAGAAGTTCAGTTTAGATGAACCTGATGGCTGTAGCTACTGCTGGTATGAGTGATATGATAAAATTCAGCCGTTAAATGAGTGATGGTGCTATGTCGTCTGGAGGGCATTTTGGTATGCTGAATTAATGGTAACATGAACTCTGAACTGTATCAGTGCATGCTGCATGATCATTTAATACTATTTGGACCATTAATTGCATAAAATGATGGGGTATTTCAACAGAATAATGTTCCATGTTATATGTTAAAGCCAACGACAGAATCGTCAAAAAGGAGAAAATCAATGTCATCACACAACCCTATCTTCTAACCCTATGGAAAACCTATGAGAGTTGCTAGCAAAATAGGGTTAGGCAAACAATAGACAATTCTCGCATGTTAATTAACTAGAGATAGTAATCATGTTTGAATGGGGCAAACTTAAGAGCCGAATGTACTTCAAAGATTGGTGAACTTTATTATTACCATGAACTATTGGTTACTGACGGATTAGCAGCTGTACTTCCGTGTAACTGTTCTTATATTTTCTTTACAAGCAATTGTTTGTTTTTGTTTATTTTCTACAGACGAAGTGCCTGTAAACACATACTATCCATTTTTTGCATTTATGCATATCATGTATATAAAAGTCGATAAATCAATCAGTAAAAACCAAATTGTTCAATTCCAAATTACTGCATGGTCTTATAATTTCTTTAAGTTCTTTAGTTAATTAAACCAAATGATTTTTATTTATTATACGTGTTTTATTCTTTCTCTTTACCTGCTTGCCATATTTTGTTATTCCTTACCACTTAACTTGGTAACTTATTCGCCTAATTCGTTTTCTTTCGCTTTGTTTCAGGTCCTTGTACGACAATAATATTCAGTCGTTGGCCAATGGAACGTTCGCTCCGCTCAGAAGCATCCAGACACTGTAAGTTGCCGTTTTCTTTTTTCTTCCAGTTTTTTTTAAACATTCATTCATTCATTCCTCAATTTTTTTCCTCAACTCCGTTTTCTTTTCTCTCTTCGTTTCTGCTCGTTTTCAAAGGAAAAAAAATTTTTTTTTATCTCCCTGCTGTTATTTTTCCGCCTCATTTACATATCAGCACGTGATAGCGAAGAAGATCCAATTAAAAACCTTCATTAATCCTATTTTAATTAAGTTTCTCCAAGAGCAGGGGAAGGTGGAAATCACAGACTTTAAAGAAAAAGGTTGGAAGAGAGAGGGGTAGAAAAAAAGGAGAAGCACGCGAAGAGTTCCTTCAGGGAAAGGTGGGTAGGGGAAAGAAAAGGCGTGGAAGAGTTACAAATTCATAAATTATCACGGGAATTTATAGCTCCCTGTTATGGGATTGGAAGTGTCTCCGGCAACAAGGAAAGGTGACGATTGTTGCTATGTTTTGATTGGCTCCCCCTCTCTCTTCTTTCATTTCGCTTTGTAGAGCGGCGGATTTACACACCATGAAGGTGGGAGAGTTAATTAAGTTTGTATAAAATATTTAAAGTTTTGAAAAATTTATAATGTAAATTCATATTTATGTGTGTATGTAATTAAATGTCCTCCTCCTCCTAAATAATATATTGTCGTTGACGTACCTTCATGTTTTCCTTAAGGGAGAGAATAAGCAGGTGTTCTGAAAGTGAAACTTTATACATACAAATTAAATTTAAGATATTTTTTAATGAAAAAGTAAATGAAACTGTAAGATCAGTTGGTTGTTTGAGTAGAGTTCTAGGGAATGTTATTCTTTTTTAAAATAGCCCCCTACCCAAAAGTGAATTAATAGCACAAGCCAACAAAAAATAACTTTTTAAAGACATCTTTAACGTTAAGAGCTGTTCTTTTGCTTTTTTTGTGCTGAATCCGTATCTTACTTCAGTTTTTTTTATCATCCACAGATTTCTTGTTTTTCAATGAAACACTTTTAAATTATTCAGAGTTTGGGCTCTGATAAATTTCCTTGTGGCCCAAAAATATGGATACTTTAACATTGCAGCCACTTCTCTAACATTGCAGTCTCTATGTGCATGACTTAGAAACGTGACGTGATAGTAAAAATCTAAAAGCAGATTCGAATTCAGCACACAAAAAACGCAAAATTAAGGCAAAGTCATTCGAGATATTTTTTTCATCGTTGACCTGTGTAATTAAAAATTAATTTCTCAACAAGTAATTGATTAAACAATAAAAACACTGGATCACTTAGTCATTGTGCTGACGAAGGTATTGGGATGATTCCGAAAGCGTTACAAGAATGATGAACGTTATGGAAGTCATCATCATTTTCGTTTGATTTTGTTTGGCTATTTCTTTAAATGTGCTAGCGAGGAAGATGAAGGAAACTGACTTACAAGGGAACCCCACATAGAATTCCGATGCACTTTTTTTTGCGCGCAAGCACCCCGTGGAAGCGATAGCGTTGCACGGCAGTGAAGCGCCCCGGAAGTGCGCAGAGTTCAAAAAAACATGGCGGAAAGATGATACGCGAACTTGTTAGCGGCGATCGATGAAGAATTGCAGTTAGAGCACTGTTATTAAGCATAAAACCTTAATTTTGCTGTACAATTATTCGTCTCGAAATAATTTATAAGATGAGGTAGGCATCCATGAATACTATTTTTATTTAAAATTATAAAGCATCGCGATACATACCCCCTCACCAAATGAAATAAAATTACTTAATAAAATGAAATAATATATTAAGGAAATGATTATTAATTACTCTAGACATTTTTTACTGGAAGGCAGTTAGCTAATTGTAATAATCTATTTTAAAAATTAAGTTTGTTTAGAAATTTGAGAAGCCATTCAATTGCTATATGCTGCTGTCTGTTTCATCTGAATTGGATTCGTGCTTATTGCTGTGAGTAGTGGAAGAAAGAAGTTCCGTTAAGCGCATTAATACACCGCTTTAACAATGGAGTCCTTGTATGAATATGTGTACTCAAATTTTTTCGTTTTCGTGGTTTATTTTGAAAGAAACAAAAATCCGCACGCTCTTATTTTGCAAGCATCTATTGTAGCTTCAATTGAGTAACATATTTCAATTTGTTGGAAATCTGTGACATACATGTTCGAGGGATTCCCTTGTTAGTGACAGATTACATCACATTATTGAAGACTTTATCATTAGTGGATTTCAACTTTGCTCACGTATACTTTATATGAAGGAATTTTTTTAACATTTTAACATTTTTATTAGCGAAATTAAAAAATATTTACTTGGAACAAATACATTTATTTATACAAATCTTACAATTGAGGAATTTTTCACAAAATTATTTTTGATAAATTTACTTTTAATAAAGTGTACTTCATTGAATCATGCATTAATGCCACGTTTAAAGATCGTTATTATTTGTTTAATCAGCTACTTGTTCTTGAGGAGATAAATTTTAATTATTAATGGCCATTACAACTCCAACGTTCTTTCTGGTTCCAAAAGTGAATGTTGGGCTTGTTTGGGAAAAAACACATCGGCTTTAGTAAAGAATCATTACCAACTGATTACAACAACGACAACTTTTTCTTTTATTTAGTTTCTTTTATTTATTTATCCAAAATTTCATTGAATCCTGTGGATAGTCTTTAAATGATACATAACAAACCTCTTGTCCTTTATTTATGACTAGTTCAACCCCTTTAGAAAGTAAAGTCCTTTTTTATTTGAATTTACCCACCCCTCATCTGCTAAGAAATTAGCACACAAATGAATTTGTATATTTAAAAATGGAATATAATTGAAAATTAAATAATATAAGAAATATAAAATTATGATCCTTTTATTTCATTTATCAAGCATGTATTACTTATTTATTGGATTTTACCCACCACCAGTTACCCGCTAATACAATTAGCATTCCAGTATATATTTGTGTTTTTATGCACTCTCTACCAAAAATTAATTGAGCACTTACAAAAAACTTTTGTCTTTGATTTTTGAACAGTCCATCTCTGAGGCATGCTGGAAACTAAATTACTAAACTGTTGTAGGCATTCATTGGAATTCCTCCGCCATTCCTTTTTCAATATCTCACATGGGTGGATAATGGAAATTGGCCACTGGTCCTTAGACCTTATCCGTTGTTCCAACTCGTCAAAAAGATGCTCATTCGGATTGACGTCGGGGCTTTTAGCGGGTCAATCCAAACGTTAAACATTATTCTCTTGGAAACAGCAGGGGCCAATTCCGTAATAACGCAACAGCGATGGAGGCAATTCATTGTCCAGATTATTAAGGCATGACCGTGAGTTGTCCAACAACTCGCTACTCCATTAATCTGCTATAAGGGGGTGCCCAATTACTTTATGGTGAATAGTGTACTTTTAAATTTTACTTATTTTAAATAAACTATATTTTAAAACTTAGCTCTCTAATACGTACGTGTACTTCTAATCTTAAATTACATTTTAAAAACCATATTTCTTATAACAAATGTATCCTACTTGTTTTTATTTGTTAAAATTACTAAATTTTGTGACTCGTGATATATCAGTAGATGGCTTATCTGTGTGTAAAGATATTATCTTCTAAATAAATAGTTTCCTTCAAAACTGAATGATAATACATGAATGTCGTCCTTGAATTTTAATTACCTACGGCGACGAAAACGGAATGGTAATACTTTCTGAGTCGCTAACTGAATGTGTATAACTGTAAGCAATGACAGAGGTGACCAGAATGAACATTTTTTTTTAATATAATGTGGGTCCAAATTTGAACGCTAACTGAGATATGAACAGAAATAAAAATGCCGTCACCAAGATCAACAAGTTAATATCTCAGGTTCTGCAACGCCTAGAATATATAAATCCAACATTTCCTTTATGTGTATTGACTTCTGCTTCCATTAAATATTCTTTAAATAATTTCATAGAGATAGATATATACCACAGGAGGAAATTCAATACTAAATCAAGGGACTTGAGATCAAGTGCTCGCCAGGGCGGCACTTCGATTCACAAGAAGATAGGGTGCCTGGATAAGTGCGGAGAAGAGTAGCAGACGACGCTGGATTTCTCCGCACTAATCTAGGCACCCTACAAGAAGAGTAGCAGACGACGCTGTTATTTAATATGGCATTTCCAACGTTCAGTGTCCTTAAATAGAGCACGCTTTTCAAATTAAATTTTAAATTTTAAAATGAAAAAAATTATGCCCTGCTACATCTTTGTCTTTTTTTAATTTTATGAATTCTTATTTTAATGCGAAGGACCAAAAAATTATTTTTTTAATTTTTATTGTACTTTTTAAAGCAAAAAAGAATACTTTTTTAAAAGAAAACCAAGACTGGATGGAGGGGGGGGGGGGGTAAAATATAAAACAATTTGTTTTTTTATATTTTATTTTATTTTTAGCAATATTAGCAGGACAAACGAATATATGTTATAGTAGAAAATTAACTGTTGTAGACTATACTTAAAAAAAAAAAACTTATTTGTTTTAAATTTTTGAAATTTATTCATCCAAAGGGCCTAGATATGTATACATAGAAAAATCTCACTTTTGGGAATTCATTATTTCTTTTATTAGGAAAATTTCAAAACTCTTTTGGCATACTTTAATTTCTTGTTTGCATATTGTTTGGTTAATATTTTTAATACCGTTCTATTTTCATTTTTACATATTTAATTATGATAGTTGGAAAGCATAATTTAGCATGAGAATGAGAACATTATAGTGATTTCCAAGAAACAGTTGGATGAATTTCTTGCAAAAGTTTTTTTAATAATTGCACAGTCTTCTTTTCAATAAAAGAAATCTGTTGAGAGATATAAAAAATATTCAATGCTTTCAACTGCCAACCGAGAAATAAACACACTTTAAAACTTTATGGTATGAGAGAGTTTTAATAGTCAAAGGGTTGGTGAATTGTTTATTGTGAAGAGCCGGATCCATACTGAAGTTTGTACAGAAGTGATGGAAGTCTTTTTCACTCCAGTTATTGAGAAGATTTGTTCATCTGAAGATGTTATTTTCCAACAGAATTGTGTACCAGCTTATACATCCAAAGAATCGGGAAAGAGAAATAAGTGTCCTGGAATGGCCAGGAAATTCGCCTGACATGAATCCAATCTAAAATCTATGGACAATCATGAACAATAGAATCTAGAATCCGTGCCTAAGAAACAAAAAATTAGTTAAGGCATCGTTATACAACGATAAAAGGGTTTTAGCATTAAAAAGTTACTAGCAGTAGCGGCTGTGACTATAATAAGTGGAGGGGCACAAATACAAAATTTCAGGTTCTTAGGCCTTTTCGTACAAAAGTTATAGCTTGATTTGTATTTGGAGCCTCGCGGCCCCTGCCGAGGCCTCAGAGAACTATATCAATTTTAGTGTGTAATGGCTAAAATTTTAAGCAACACATTATAAATATAAAACATTTCAGGTTTCTGGACTTCTGGTTTTAAATTTATAGCTTGATTTGAGATTGAGGCCGCAAGGACCCTGCCAAGAGACTTATAGAATTTTTAATGTAAATTAGCTAAATTTTTAAATACCACACTATGATTAAACAAAATTTCAGGTCCCTAGGCCTTTCCGTTCAAATTTTTTAGCTTCAATTGTATTTGAGGCCGCCAGGGGCTCCAAGGCCTAAACCAGCCTCCTTGAACACTATATGATCACAAATATCCGGACACATGCACGTTTGCGCTCTAGCCACGATTTCATGGAAATCAATAGGGCGTTGCACATCCCTTTGCCCGAATCACAGCTTCCACCCTTCGGGGAAGACTTTCCACCAAATGTTGGTAGGTACTTTCCGGAATGTTCCTCCATTCCTCCCGAAGAGCGAGAATCAGTTCAGGTACAGAAGTTGGCCGATGTGATCTGGCCCGCAAGCGTCTTTCCAATTCATCCCACAGACTCTCTATAGGATTGAGATCGGGACTTTGTGCCGGCCAACCCATTTCTTCGACCCCTGAGTCCGCAAACCACTGCTGTACACGCCTCGCTTTGTGGCACGGAGCATTGTCGTGTTGGTAGAGAAATGGCCCGTTTCCGAAAAATTGCCACAACGTTGGAAGTGCACAGTTGTCCAAAACATTCAGATAACGGTCGGAGTTCATGATTCCTTGCACAGGAACGAGCTGGCCCAGTCCGTACCATGAAAATGAGCCCCACACCACGACTCCTCCTCCTCCGAACTTGACTGTGGGCTCTGTGCACTCAGGTAAGAAGCGTTCTCCAGGTATGCGCCAAACCCAAACTCGTCCATCGGATTGCCAGAGTGTGTAGCGAGATTCGTCTGTCCACATTACACGTTTCCATTGGTCCATTGTCCAGTTTTTGTGGGCTTTGCACCACTCCAGACGTCGCTTGGCGTTGACCCTGCTGATGTGGGGCTTGTGGGCAGCAGCACGGCCATGGAATCCCATCGTGTGCAGTTCCCGATGAATTGTCATGGTACTGGCATCATTTGCAGAGGCGTTTCGAAACTCTGTGGCAATTTTTTCCGCCGAGGACTTCCGGTTGCTGCGGGTGACACGACGAAGCACTCGACGGTCTCTGTCCGTTAGTTTCTTGGGTCTACCGGTTCGTTGTTGAACTGTTGTTGATCCCCGGGTCTTACATTTCATAATGACATCGCCTACTGTTGACTTGGGTATCTGAAGAAGGCTGGAAATGTCACGCACGGACTTGCCGCATAGGTGACATCCAACGATGGTTCCACGTTGGAACTCACTGAGCTCTGCCGAACGGCCCATTCTTGCCAATGTCCAAGCAGAGTTGTGTCTGAAGGTGTGCGAAGCTATTCAAATGATGTGCAAGTCATTATCATGTGACATTGGGCCAATCGATGATCTGTGAGGGGTGTCCGGATATTTTTGATCATATAGTGTATATTGTCTATAAGTTTTAAGTAACGCACTTTAAAAATATAAAACTTCAAATTCTTAGGCCTTTTTATTATTCAAATGTTAGAGCTTATTTGTGATTTGGGCTTCAGGGCCCCTGTGGAGATCTAAGAGCCTTATACCTACTATATGTATATAAAATTTCAGATTTATAAGCCTTTTCGTTCAAACATTATAGCTCTGTTTGTGTTTAGGGCCCCTGCCAGGGCCCCAGACGACTGTATAAGTTTTAGTGTATAATAGCTAAAATTTTAAGTAACACACCATAAATATGCAAGAATTCAGATTTCTGGACTTCCGGTTCAAAAGTTATAGCTTGATTTGAGACTGGGGGCTCATGGCCCCTGTCGAGACCCAAGAGTCTTATACCAGTTTTTGGGGGCAGGTGTAGCTCGGTTGTCTCGCCTTTCTTAACGTATTGGTGGAGTTAAGCAACCTTGAGCGCGGTTAATTACAGGTTGGGTGACCGCCTGGAAACGTCCATCGCCCCCCGTGCTTCGGAGGGCACGTTAAGCCGTCGGTCCCGGCTGCTACTGTTTCCTGTGGCAGTCGTTAATTGGGGATAGTACAATAGACTCATAGAGTCGCAGTGCTCTGTTTTCTAGTATAACCACTTCGGTTTCTTGTATAACCACTTCGGTTTCTCGTATAACCACTTCGGTTTCGTGTTAAACCACCCCTTACAGTTCATTAAGCATTATACCAGTTTTTAGTGTATGTTAGCTAAATTTTTAAGTAATTTTCTAAAATAAACAAAATTTCAGATTTCTAAACCTTTTCGGTTAAAGTTGTAGCTTTGCTTGTGTTTGGGGCCTGTGGGGCTCTGCTGGGGTATATATTCCTTTTTTGTATATTTGCAATATTTTTTTAGTATCACACAATGAATTTGAGGTTCTATGTCTTTCCGTTCAAATGTTATAGCTTCAATTGTATTTGGTGTCCCGAGGCCCCTGGCGGGGTTCTAGAGGCTTATATCAGCTTCCTTCTATATTGGCTTTATTTTTAGTACAAAACTAAAAATATACAAAATTTCATGTTTCTAGACCTTTCTGTTCAAAAGTTATAATTTGATTTGTATTTGAGGCCTCGGGGTCTTCTGGCGGGCCCTATAGACCTACATCACGTTTCTTGTATATTTGCTATATTTTTTTAGTACCACACTATAAATATACAAAATTTCAGGTTTCTAGGTCGTTCCATTCAAATGTTATAGCTTCAATTGTATTTGGGGCCTCGGGATCTCCGGCGAGGCCCTATAGGCTTATATCACTTTTCTTGTATATTGGTTTTATTTTTTTAGAACCGCACTACAAATTTACGAAATTTCAGGATTTTTGCCCTCTTTGTTCAAAAGATAAAGAAGGAACCAAGAAATTCATACAAGTGGCTCCTGAGGGGCTCCGAGCCACCCAAGAGGATTCACTATATTTTTCGCACCGTTCTCTGTATAGGGCCTAAGTGTGTAGAAAATTTCAAGCCTCTAAGTCAATCCTTTCAAAAGTTATAGCATCAAAATGTTACGAGCACTAGCGGGAGGATTCGCTATATTTCAAATAGAGTTCTTAAAATTCTGACGTCAAACAGTCAAACTCTGACGTCACAAATTGAACAAACGCAATCAAAACTCCATAGACTTGAAAGGAAGTCAGTTGGGGAAGTCAGTTTGGTCCACCCTAGAGGATTCGCTCCGTTCTCTTTATAGCGCCTACGTGTGTAGAAAACTTCAAGCCTCTAGGTCAATCCTTTCAAAAGTTATGGCTTGTGACATACATGTTACATACATCTGTACCGTCGTTAATAGGGTTTTAGATGATGGTAAAACCCTAAAAAGATCACATTGAATGCATCAAAAGCTTTTTAAATATATTACATAGGAACTTTGCCCAAAAGATTTGAGACTTTGTCATTACGGCAAAAACCGACTCTATAAAATGGTAAAATCAATTATGTATAAAAAAAAAAAAAAAGATATTTCCAATTTAGCAATACGTGAAATTAATTTTATTTTCGCTGACGCATTTTGTAAAAACAATATCTTCAAACCAATGATTAAATTTAATTGTTATTTTACCGATTTTGTTTTATTAATTTGTGCATTTAGTTGTTTTATTTTATTTAGTCATTTATTTTGTGCTATTAATTAATTATTAGCTTTATGTATTGTATTCAGTATTGTAATCAGTATTTGTTTATCATTTCATTAATCTATTCTTATTTTATTTTAATTAAATTTTAGTTATTTTTTTTATTTATTAAATTTATTTTTATCAAATTCCATCATAAATATTTTATTTCATTTACTCATTAATATTTATAGCTTTGTCATTGAAATGCCAAAATGTTTAATGCAGAAAACATTAGGAAGCAGTCTTCACAACGTCGCCATCTTAATTTGACAGAAAAAGCTATCAGTTTCACATCCCTGAATAATTTGTACGAGGTTTTTTCAAAACTTCTTGACTGAATCTATGCTAATTTTTTTTTTATAAAAACAGCACCAAAGCCTTAGGAGCGGCTTGGCTAATGAACTAAACTAAGCTGAAAGGAACAGCTTTGTCGCTGTTTTTATTTCAAAAATTTAGCATTGAATAAGTTCGAGAACTTTTGAAAAACCTTCATATTTAAATTGTTGGATGGATGGATTTCCAGCTCGCATCTCCTTCTTCCAGGAGACTAGCCGTATGGGATGAAAGGATGATGATGAAAATAGACAAACACACACATCCATGCCCTTGGCGTGATTCGAACCCGCAACTCGCTGGTTACGAGAGCAGCAAGACCTGCGCCTCAACGCTCTCGGCCACCGAGCCGGCCATATTTAAATTGTTTCACTCTTACGATCGGGTGGAAGTCCATTTCGATTTAATGAATTTAGATACTCAATCGGATATAGATAGCGATAATTCAAGCTTTTCACTATCTCCAACTGCACCTGCACTTACACCAGGTAAACACAAAAGTTCTTGCCGTTTTTATGTTGCCATAAAAGGAAATGATAGAAGATACGCAAATGAGTGTACACTGTGGTCCAAAATCTGTCAGGGGGAAGCAAGAAGGTTAGCCTGTATAAATACAGGGCTGTTGGGCATTCACATCAATCACATCTCGTGCAGAAGTGAAGACAAATGCAGGTATCGAAAGAGATAGTTAGGTGTTGTTTGCTTTATGACTTCAAGGTGGGCTTGTCAGTAGCAACATCAAGTCGCCGAATGTGTCTTGGGGATGATGCTGTGAATGAACACACCGCAAGGCATTGATTCAAGGAATTCAGGTCGGGAGAATTTGCCATTTCTGATGAACCCCGCAGTGGTCGACCACAAGCCTTAGATGACGAGGCCCTGAAAACGGCCATAGGGCAGATGGTGCTAGATGCCAATGGGGATTATTTGGGGACCAGGGATACGCTACTTTTTGTGTACGTCATTTTGCATATTTTAAAAAATTTTTCGGTAATCTTGTAGATTCCATCCTCTGAATATGGTTGATCCAATTATTCCTGTAATTGTAGATTCTATTCAACTATTGGTTGGTTGGTTGTTAGATGGGCGCTTCAATTTCAAAATCATATGAATCGATTATAAGTTCTTTTCTTATTTTCGCACTTCTTTGTTTACCTATTATCACGAGGTAGAAGAGGTGGAGAGACGGAAACGATTAAGCAAAACTGAAAATTGTTTATTCGTACTTGAATAATATTAAATATTACTACAAAACTGATCATTGGTCAGTTGATAAATTAAGATATGAATACTATTATCATATAAATGAATACAATGTTACGCAGATATATCAGCAGTGGAAACTTGCAGATGCCCACTTCGCCGACGCCTTTTTTGTGATGCTGAGGATGGCAGCCTCTCCAGATGCACACCTTTTACACAAACGACGTAAAGCAGGACCACGGCCTGTTTTGCACTGCACTCTTGAATCCGGCACGACGTACCGGACGAGAAGAAACTGCAAACGAGAATCTCCCACATAGGCGAATTTACTTCGTTAAGAATTATATCCAAAAATAGTAAAATTAGCAATACGCAATGAAATCAAAACTATCCACTATGATAAGGTTAGGAAATGTGGAATTATTGGAAATATTTTATAAATTCCATAATAATTAAAGTTCCAAGTCCATTAAGTAATGATTGGGAAAATAACTAACTCACGGTGTGAGCGACTACAATGCCCCCAGTTAGCAAACTTCAATAAATGCAACTTATACAATATTTCCAATAATTCCACTGTTATGACGAGCAGACTCAAACTGCTTGAAAATAATTAAAAGCTAACGTGCACTTAAAGCATTCCTTAAATTATCTGGAGAAAAGTAAGTGCTGACTGCCTTAGAACAATTATCCGCTGACTGCCTTAGAGCAATTATCTCCTACCGTCAACTTAAATTCGATAACAATTTGTGCGGCCTGGTAAACTCTTTTCAAGCGGCATAAGCACACCTAGATATACCTGCAAATATCCAACCAATCCCAGAGGGAAAATTCCCAACACTTTCCCTCTGCCTTGTAAGAGCTCCGCTTCGAAAAAAATTAAACGAAGGCTTTCACAATTCTCCAAGATAATTATTGATAACGGGAATACGTAGTTACAGCTAAGACCATTGAAAAAACTAGCCAATAATTCTTGTTGAATACATACATTGTTACTGTCCGCTTCCCATGAAAATGCCCCTGCGTTGTTGAAAGTGCTCACTGCGCGCGCTGCAGTCCTGGACGCGTCCACCGCGGCGGGGGGGGGGGGGGGCGCTTAACCACGTGCAAGTTAACAACAGGCTCCAGATGCTGGTTTTCCTGCCTACCCTCCATGCATTTTCGTATTTGTGTTCCCTATCAGTGCTGTGGACGCATCCACGACTGCATAAATAATTCTTCGCGCGCAGTGAGCACTTTCAACAACGCAGGGACATTTTCGTGGGAAGGGGACAATACTGTGTATTAAAAAGCCAGCCCGTGAATCATCGATGCCTTCATCACCGACGGGAAGCGTTCCATTCTCCGCTGAAGGTAACTAGGGTCTTGCTTGCGGCGATACTTCTAGGTCGCTCCTGTCCTCTAGAAAACATGCATGAATTTCATTAATTAAAGAATTATATATCGCCGGAATACATACAGTCCCGTATACAAAATTATTCCAAAATTGCGCAGTTGAGTCGTAACCATCTGAAGTCGGGAAGCCGCGCTTGCGAACCGTGTCCCGCGACGGATGGTTGGAAGCACTCGCAAGCCTTCTATTTTGCTCTGCATACTTCCAGTATCGACTTCTTTCACTGCTAAGCAGTCGCCTCTAATCCTTTACCAGCGGATTTCTCGAAATGCCATGCGAAGAGCCTTCTCTGCTCTTCCCTTGCTTCCTTCGCCTATCGGAACTCGACACTACTCGACTCCTTCTGCCTCTCCAGGTGAGCTCTTCCGATCTTCTCGTGAACCTCGACCTTTCTATTTCTCGGAAGGGGGTGAGCACAGGTTTCGCTGAAATTTCTTATTCTAGTAAATTCTCGTAGCGTACCCTCGCACCCGAGACTTTTCGAGTTTCATCTGTGACATCTATGAGTGACACTGTTTCATCTGTGACACTCTTTTCGAGCTTTCGCTTTCTCCGCCAATTCACGCGGCACCTATGAATCTGTAGCCATCTGTTTTTCTTAAAAATTTAATTGCCGCTCTCTCAGTTCTTGTTTCATCCGATCTTTCCAATGTCCAAGTTTCATATTTAATTCTCCACTTGTTTTATCTTCACTTATTGACAAGTTCGGTCATCATCGTCATTTTTAGAAGTCTGAATAGCTCTAACAGACAGATGGGATAAAAAAATCTAATGAAATGATCCAATTTGGTTAAGTACGACAAAGATAAGATGTTCATAAAACAATACTGACAATATTGCTAACAAATATTGTCAATGATTTAAAATAAACAAGAAATTAATTTTCCCTGGGAATGGTATAGAAAAGTAGCGGAAGCCCCGAGTTAGTCTATTTTTTACCCTTTTTATCCGCACTTTTTAAACCCCCTCCCCTTTTTATTCAAAAATTGATTTTTTTCTAATGTAGTATTTAGAAAATGAAAAAGAATTTTTCTTCTTGCATCTCTCATCATTTCTAATTCAATAACATATCACATGTCGTATTTTGCCATTTGGAAACGTTAATAGTTCTAAAGACCACGTGACTGCTACCCTCACAATTCCGAGCCCACTGAAACAACTGGACCCAAACTTCAGAATAATGTAGATCTTGCCTAGAGGGATCTCCATACTGAATTTCATTCATTTACATACCAAAATATCTTACAGACCAGAAGGTACCTCTCTAACTCTCGCCCTCGTAAATCTGCAGTGGGCCAATCAAAACGAGACTAAATAGTGAAATAGAACATTCCTAAGGTAAGGTAAGCTACATTCCGAATTTCAACCTTCTACATCAAAAAATGTAGAAAATATGAATAAGGCAAACAGATGTACAGACGGACAAACTGACATTGTAAAACCAATGAATAGCTTCATTCTTCCACTACTTAATACTTAGCGAATTATTGTTGGAGATCGTTACAAATTCTTTAAACACACACGAAACACACACACACACACACACACACACACACACACACACACACACACA